>JANPWX010017113.1:0-53669 GCA_024734555.1 Trochalopteron elliotii
AAAGGCATTTAAAGGAGGAAACATCGTCTCCTGCCCAATTTTTCTCATTTACTAGCAGTATACAGCATATGTGGACTTTCCTGACAGACTTGGGTTAGGGACTGCTCCCATAAACTCCTCAGTCTCCAGGTCTGATGAGAGAAGCAACTTCTACCAAGCACTGGTAGATATAAGCCCCTAATGGCAAAGCAGGGTTCCTGAAAAAACAGCTATCCTGTACCTTAAGTTGGAGAAGGAAATGTGTTTCTTGCTGCTTTCAAATTTAACTTTAGAAGGCAAAACTAAGAAATCTGGCTAGGTTAAAACCTGTTGTGCTATCTCCTTTTCCCTTCTATTTTCTAAAGCTCATTAGAAGTGTTATAAATGATTATTAGCCAATTGGATAAAAAAGAACAAAGTTTTATTTTTCCGTTTTTAAGAATCTATTTGAGATAGCCACATGCAACATCGATCTAATGTTGGGTGCGACAGACGGCCGACAGCAAGGGTGCGATCCTGCCCTGTCCACACTAGCTGGGTTTTTGAGTTCGATTTTTATACTGTTTTTTGTGTCTCTGTTCAGTCTTCATATTCAAACACAGTCTTTCACTTGGTGATGAATCTTGAACAGATTTCTCTGCACTGGGACAGGTCTGAAAGGATTTTCCTGGAACCTCTCTTTGGGATGGTGATTATTTCACATCTCTGGATCCTCCCCAGAGATTGTCATCAGCCACTTGATGGTCCAGGTGCACGGAGTTTGATTTGATCAATGGGCTACATCCTGGCGAGCCAACTCTTTTCTCTTGCAAATCTCAGTTTCAATCTGCTACTTCACAGTTGCAAAGTGAGTCCTGGTATGTGGGAATGCCTTTCCCATTCTGGGAATCTGGACTTACTTTGCAGTTTCAGAGTTACAAAGTATAACATTTCTAATACATTGTTCTATTTACTACATCTATTACATTGCTTATATTTTAATGCACGAATTTATCCATCATATCTATTACAGAAGGGATCTTTCTTTCCCCATATTTATTTCCATAAAGTTTCTATGAAGGTATAATAGAATTGTGGCTAAGTGTATCCTGTATAATCAGAGAGCTGAGTTTTACCACCTGGGCTTCTTAGTAGCATAAGCAAATAACAGATGTGAAAATACTCTGCAGGAGGAAAGCATGACATGAAACAAACATTTATTAAAAAGGACTGTACAGACAAATTAAACAGATCTCACACTGTTACTCCTATCAGGCACAGGAGTAAAATACTTAAAACACAGAAGCCAGTGAAAACACCAGATATTGCTAGAATACCTAAATACTAAAATGAAAACGTATGCTGGAGGAATTAGAAAACTGTAAAATAAATGAATAAAGCACTTTTTATTTATTTAAAGTGCTAGTGAAGTCAATTTCTTGAATAGTATGCTAATTAAAGTAACACATCAATGTCTATTCTTTCAAATTTAGATTATGTAAATTGAAGCCACTGTCAGGTTCAGTCAGGATCCTGTTTATAAAGCTAAGGTTGAATTCAGGAAGTGCAAGTATTTAAATTTGCATTGCATTTTTTCTGTAGTTAATGGTGTCCGTGGCACTAAAGTTTGGACGCCTGATCCACCCCAGCTTGGGTATGAAAATTTCTATAGCAAAGCATTTAGATACAGTACAGTGTTTGCATCCTTTTACTTATGAGCTTAGGGTTGATGGCAGGGTGAAAGGCTTGGAATTTTATTTGCGTTTTTTTCTGTTTGGTTGCAGAACAACAGGACTATCTTTTGAGGCAAGTGATGAAACAGGAAAAGACCCTGGAAACCATCTATACCAAGAGAATCCAGTTATTTTGTTGTCACTTGGATACCCTTTTAAAAACGAACAACGAAGATAGGGTTAAACCAGACTTCAGTAATAGAAAAGTCTCCTAAGCTTTGAGGAGGGTCTCATTGTGGCTATTCAGAGAATTTGACCCAAATAAGAATAAATTTAAGTGAAGTGAAGAAGTACCCACAAAGACTTTAGATACAAAGGAAGAAGCCATTGTTGCTCCATGAAGCAAAAATGCAGTAGACTTGTGTTAAGAACTGTACTTCAGACAGCTTCCTCTTCTGTCTGAACACCAAGAAATCAATATTTCATAATTATTCCTCCAGTCTCTTGAGAGAGTTGCCTGGGAGAAAAGAACCTGGGGCTGTCACAAGAAGAGTTCTTCAGTTAAACGTCTGTGATTATTCCGTGAGAGAAAAGAATACTCTTTCCCTATGAAAGACAACTGCTTCCCTCTCTGCCCCAAACCCATGGTCCCCTAATACATAATATATATTTTATCTCCTTGAAATGGCTAGAATCATAGAATATCTCAAGTATGAAGGGACTCATAAGAATCATCAAGTCCAACTCCCTGCTCCTCACAGGATTACCTAGCATTAAACTGTATGGCTAAGAGTGTCATCTGGGTGCCCCTCAAACCCTGACAGGCTTGGTGCCTTGGCCACTTCCCTGGGTCACTGGACCAGTGATGGACCACTCTCTCAGAGAAGAACCTTTTCCTGGTGTCCAATCTGAACTTCCCTTAATGCAGCTTCATTCTATTTCCTCATATCCTGTTGCTGGTCATCAGAGGGTGATCAGCACCTCCTCCTCTGCTTCCCCCTCGAGGAAGTTGTAGGCTGTGATGAGGACACCCCTTAGCCCTCTTTTCTCCAAACTGAACAAGCCAAGTGTTCTCAGCTGCTCCTCAGAGGTCTTGTCCTTGAGACCTTTTGCAATCTTGGTCACACACCTCCTCTAGAACACTGTAATAGTCTGATGTCCTTCTTGCATGGAGGCATCCCAAACTGCCCCCAGTGCTCAAGGCCTCACCAGTGCAGTGTAGAGTGAGACAACCAGCTGGCAATGCTGTGCTTGATGTACCCCAGGTTGTGGTTGGCCCTTTTGGCAGCCAGGGCACCCTGCTGACTTATCTCCAGTTGCACTCACTCTCAGCAATGCATGCTATTCATATGGCAGAACTTCGTAAAGAAAGTGAAAATTTGCAAATACTAGTACAATTGATGTAAACACAGTATGTCATATTCCCTTTTATAAAAAATACCCCAAATCCTAACCTTGTAAAACACAAGAGCACATGAGACTAGTTTAAAAAAGTAAAAATACAAAACTGTTGTACTCAATTAGTAAATGGTGCATCCTTAAGTATACTTCAGTTCAGGGATCTCCCAAGAAAGAACCTGGCAAAGTAACAGTGAAGTGAGAACAACTATGACTAACCCTACCTATTTCAGAACTGTAAGTCGAAGTCTCTACAAATCAATCCTTCTATTCACACTACTTCATTGTAGACCATTCGCCCACTCCATTGTCACTACTTCTTAAATTTATGTACAACTACCATCATAGTATGCTGCTCTCATGTATGCACTTTGGGGAAGTCCACATACT
Organism: Trochalopteron elliotii; assembly: GCA_024734555.1. Classification (NCBI taxonomy): domain Eukaryota; kingdom Metazoa; phylum Chordata; class Aves; order Passeriformes; family Leiothrichidae; genus Trochalopteron; species Trochalopteron elliotii. The sequence continues at coordinate 3,420 of JANPWX010017113.1, forward strand.
GTCTTTTAACTCTGCATTTTCCCTTCAACTCCATAATAATTGCTCTGAACAGGGCACACAGCATGTGACCACTGTGGCATTTAAAACAGTAGAATCCAGTATTTGTGCTACAAAACATGCATAATGCACTATTGCTATTTGGAGCATGGAGTCAGACTTTCTTCCATTATTGCTATCTCAGAGACAAAATCCCTGTAATTCAGCTAGCAGAATCTGCTCTTCACATAATTTCAGGGGCGGGTGGTCCACATTCTGTCTGCTGTTGACAGATATTGATTTGACTATGTAACATTAAAATGGGGGAATATCTCCTGAACCTGGCTTAAGTTTTAGGGCTATATTCAGTAAATCACTTGTGTACTTTGTGGCAGACTTAGGAAATTAATGGTGACATATGTGATTTGGCCAGCAAAATTGCATCATGTGGATTTATTACAGTTGCCAGTATTTGGCAAAGTTCTTGGAGCAGAGTCTTGGGGCTTCCCTGTTCTTCCTATCTAACAAGCCAAATTTTCAATATAACCACTCTAGCATAATAGTAGAGAGAAACCTGGGCTAAAGAGAGAAGAATGTGAACAAGCAGTTCCTGCATCCTGGAGTTAGTGAAAAGAATATTTAACACTTGAGATCAATTTAGGCAACAAAGGTGGTCACAAAACTGGGATTAGAGATGAGTAAATTTCAAGTGTCAGTTCTGTAAGTCGATCACTGCCATCCTCCCCATTGCAAGAACTGTTGTTACATTACATGAAACAAAGGGAAGACATACAGTGAGTGATCTACTCCAGATGCTTTAGTCAGGGTTCTTTTGGCACACAGGGAACAAGAAAACAAACCGGCCTAAAGTAAAGCTTATTTGAAAATTACTTATTAAAAGATAAAAAAATAAAAAGTTTTGGTTGAGGGAGGACAGTGACACCAAAGTTTGTTGGTTCTGGTGAAATATATAATTTTTAGTTGACACTGTTCCTCATGCATGTTCCTGAACTTTCCTATGCTCCAGTGGAGGATATGTCTGCCAGATTTTGGCTTTAGAAACCAGGAACAGAAGACATGCAGAATGGCTGATGTGCAGTCTGTGCACATAGAGATCTGGGATATATCATGCATGTTTCCTAGAGAACCACAGTGTTCTGGTCAGCCATAGAGCCTAGGAGGACCACTAATACAGTTCATTTCAGCCTTGTTCTTAAGTCAATCAGTCTTTTGACTGCTAAAAATAATGACCTGTTAAGATGTTAAAGCATGGAAAATTACATCACTTTTAGAAATTCATACACAGCCAGCACCTTTCCAAGTTTTAAGTCAAGTTTGAGGGAATGGTACAATCAACTTCAGTAATCAAAACCCATGTGTGTCCTTAATGCACTGATTTTCTGTATAACAAATCTCGTTTCCCCTGAACATTTCCTGTTTAAAAAGAGTTCCACTGGATACCCAAACCTACCCAGTCTTACGAGATTGGAAAACAAATTGTTCTTCAGTGAAACAGACAGTCTGCTATTTCAACACTTCAAATAGTCTCCTGTTATCAGGAGAAAACGGAATAATCTTTTAGTAACATCTGTTTTTTAAAAAGACAACATAAAAGCATTTGTGGTAATTGTGGACATAGGATGTGGATTTAATTAGCATAGCCAGTTTGATAACCAAGATGCCTTGGCAAGAACAAACAGAGCTTTGAAGATTACAAGAAGATTGGATCAAGACTGGCAACAGGAAAAGAAGATTGAATCAATCTCTGCAAGCAAGAGATGTAAAATGTATAAGTTTGTTTGCGTGATGTTTAACCTAATCATTGTAGTAAAAAATTACTAACCTTCCTAGAATGATATATAAACATTTGTAGCTCACAGTAAAGAACGAATTCTGCCCACCAGTCAGTCTTCCCATCTCTCTCTCAATTGTCAATAGGTAATCACATATGGTCAATAGAAATAGCCTGACATTTAGGATACTTGCACAAAGAATTCCAGTTTGTTTAGGAGTACAAAAGTTGGAACAATTGAAATGTTAAACTGTAGCACCAGTAATATTTACTTTCCTAAAATCAAATCCTAAAGACTGGAAGGAACTTAGAGCAGGAACATTGTGCTTACATTGCATTTAAATAGAAAACAATGAGACGGTCATACATGAGTCTGCAATTCAGTAAAGTCTGGGCAAATTTGCCATTCTACTGGAAGAGTACTGGGACAGGTCACACAGCTTGTCAGTCTTCTGGATTTCATTCATCCTGTTTCCTCTTGGGCTTTTTGGGATTCCGAGATCGGCTCTTTGCTTTGCAGAGTGGACATATGGGCGCATTCCGATGGATTTGTTGGTGACACGACAAACATGCCTGAAATGCAATTGCAGCCTCTTTTTACAAACATCAAAGTGACATTGGTACATGGATTATTGAGTATCACACTCTAAGTTCCAGTACAGACAAAACCAAGGCTCCTTGCCTTCAAAGGCAAACTGGTGCTACATTCTATACAATCTAGGTATGTGGATTGTAATTTCAGGCCAACTGAAAAACAGGAGCATCTCATTGAATTAAAACTACATTTCCACAGATGTGGTTCATACATGTATCAGTAACTTTAAATTCTATTTTGTGTTAAATGTTACAGTGATGTTTTAAACCTGCCTAATAGCTCACTGAGTCAGAGAAGTTACAGTGATGGCCAACTGCAATGTCACAGAATTGAAGGCAGGAGCAGGTGATTGGATGAATTCCACATATTTAACACAAGGTACAGAACTCTGCCCTTTTGCTCCAGACTAAGCCCTTTAATTTATGTTTGACTGAAGCCTATTACTTGCAGAAAGGATTTTCAATTGCCTAACTACAGATAGTAAGTATATTACTTTGGGCTGTACCTACATCAGTTTGCCTTCTTAGTGACTCTTTGGAACCTGGGTGGGATGAATACCCCTATGTAACTACTGAACTCTTCTCACTACATAAGGAGCTGAGTAAAACTGTCACTTAAGTGCCTGCGGTTATGTTACATTAATCTACATGTTACTCTTGAAGATCCCAAGTGCAGAAGCAATTACCTTTCCTGGTAATTTATACCATTGGTAATTTCCCTCATAAAATACATGCATTGCTTTTAATATGACTCCATATGGCATTAACTAAGAGCCACTACTTTTTCTTTTGTCAAGATTTTTTTCTCTTTCTTACATGCCTTGCTCCCATGTGAAACACAAGAGGAGTGGGAGTTGCCTACATCACTGCTGAGGGTGACTTAAGTCCTAAAAGATTCTTCTCCTTAACCCTTGATGACTGGTGCTACTACTTTAGTCTACTGCTTGCTCTTGTTTTGAACCACTGCAAGGAAAATTGGAATCAAGGCATGTAATTTTTCCTTTTTACAAATATTGATCACTTTCTAAACATAATGCATTCCAATGACAAAAGAGAAAACCCAGCACATTCCATCTCCTGACCTTCATTGGAGGTGGCTGCTGTCTGAAAGTTGCTGTCTGTCTGGTATCTTGCTTTCTGGCCACTTGCAGCTGTTGGGCAGCTGCTGCAGCTGCAGCCAGAGACTCTGGGATGGGAGGCTCCTGTGGTTCTGTCTGCCATTCTGCTTTCTGCTTTTCAAAGTAGCTAGACAAAAGAATGACAAACAAAAAATGTAACCACCTTCTGGAGTATTTCATTAGTCTGTAACGGATATTTGGTGTTAAAATACAGTGGATCACATTTCCCTATCATGCTCCTCCACTAGAGTCAAACTGCCAAATTGCCTACACATTGACTAGTTCATAAATAGAATATGTGGTGTTTTCTTCTGCATTTCTACACTTTACCAAGATTCCAGACCGGATATAAATCAAGTAAGATGAAAAATAGACAAGAGCTTCAAATGCACCTCTGTCAAATAGTTTTTCTATTTTATTCTGTTAAAAATGAGTAACTTTTGTACACAACAGATTAATAAACAGATTAATACATTCTTTGCAGTGTCAAGGTGTTTGGAATGTAAAACAACATTTCTATAGAAATATAAAGGAAATCTTGAAAACTGTGTGCCTGTGAAAAGTATGTTAATTGTGCTGGGCAATAAGAGAAATATATGCTTATTAGAACATCCCTTGCATTTAAAACTGATCTGTTAAACAAAGGACACTGTTCTTTGAATAGTAGCTAATTCTGTCACTCTCCCCTGCCTAGGTTATACATGAAAATGAGACTGTGATTTAGTATCCAAATCTATTCCACATCTCAGGGAAACTTGTTGACAGTCACATGTATTTGGCTAAAAGCCACTGCCATGTGCAGGCAACAAAAAGTAAAACTCTGACTAGCAGCAGCACAATCCAACTGAAGAATACTTGGTTTGTATCCCTCTTGTGTATTGCCTCCTACTATTGCTTGCTAAACAAGTAATTTTCAAGGAAAAAGAAAAAGATAGAAAAAGCAACATATAGTATAAGACCCAGAAGGCAAACCACCCTTGAATGTTTCCATGTGGTATGTAGAGTTTGCAGCTTGGAATAACCTAAATTTGTCCTGGGTTGCAGTATAAGATATGCACAAAGTATTCTATCACCATCTTCATGAACTGTTGAAACCAATTGCTGAAGCAGTGTTCTTCCAGATTCCCCCCTCCCTCTTCTGTTAAGGTGTCTTCTGTTAAGGTGTCTTCTGCTAATGGGTCTTTTGTTAATGGGTCTTCTGTTAATGGCCTGCTGCATGACTCATAGGTAACTCCCTCCGGGAGTTATCTCTCTTTAATGGGCCATCAAGGACCCCCTGTATGACTCATTATCCCATTGTGAGATGCTCTGCCCAGGGGAAGGAGCCAAGCATTCTCACCTGGATATAATCTGGGATTTGGGACAATACGGGGGACTTTACCCACTGGATTTCCCAGAGGATCAGAGCTACCAGACCTTTCTATGGGATCACTGCTTCCATCATCCCACTCAGGTTGTATTCTGACTCTGTCAGTGGTCTTTTGTATTATTGCATCTATTTTATTCTATTTTATTCTTTTTTTTTTCTTCTTCTTCCTATTAATTTGTATTTCTGACTTGGAGCCTCTCACTCGTTTTGCTTTCAAACCACTACAAAATTTAACTTGGAACAAATTCAGACTGAATGTTATCAAATACATGTCCTCCACATCTCTTTTTTGTTAACTTTTGTTTTTCATGCTTACCTCTTGGGTTTCTTTTTTTTCCACCTACCAACAAAATTAAAATGAGAAAATGACCAGTAGAGTTGAAAGAAAGCATAAAGCCAGATAATGTTTGCTTTGGAGACTTACTCAAGGGACAGTTTCTCTTCCTCTTCACATAGGTCTGGCAGCCTCTGCAACCCCAGTGTCATTCTCAGGGCATCTACGTGCTCCTTTAGGGGCTTGTACTCCTCGTGGAGCCGGCGAGTAGATTCCAAGAGCTTGTTAAGATCGTTCTCAGACTGCTTGATAGTGTTCTCCATCTGAAACAGGAGGTTGGGCATGTTTTTAAAGAACTGTTCCTCCCTGACTGAGCAACAGGGTGTATCAGAAAGAAGAGATTTTTCTCACTCAAGTTGGAAGAGATTTGGGACAATGCAATAGTAAAGCAAAGACTTAAGGTATTGGGAGGATGAAAAATGAGCAAAGAAAAGCAACAGAAAGTGACATATGAGATGCATTTTCATTTTAAAAAGTGCACTCAACCTATAGGACCTTCTGAACAACAGAAAAAGCAGAGAGACAGGCTACAAATAAAGTTGGCATGTGAGGAGCTATGGAAAACTCAAGAGACATTAAAAAAGAGCTTAAAGTAGCATAAACTAATTTTCCGTGTTTCTAAGTTCAGAACACTGACTGGCAGAAGTTAACAAACAACCTAAGGAAAGGTTTCTGCTTCTCTTACTGCAGCAAGTGGGAAAAGCAGCAGAGAAAAAGACAATCTGACTGGAAAAAGAGAGGCGGATGAAACAGAGGCTGAGGTTATGCAGCTGGACAGGGAAGCAGACATTTGAAGTCATAAATAAATGCAGTTTGCACATTCAGTAATAGTTTGTATTTTTTTACTTGTTGGAGCTTTTTTCTTCTGGTGCAACACAGATACCTTCAGAGCTAAAAACCCCATGTAAGTGCCCTAACATGACATAAAAAAATGTATTTAAAAATATATTTCCTATTTAGCCATTCCAGCTGGCTAATCTTACCTGTTTATAATTTTTTTTTCTTATTTGTATTAATTCCCTTCAGGCTGGTGGTTCTTGATGTTTGGTGATTCCACTCCGTGATGAAGGTCAGCTCTTACTATGAACTTAACAAACACTATGTATTTTCTCAAAATCTTAGTCCCACCTAGCTGCCAAAGTTTCTGTTTCTGGGTGCTAAATGAGAAAAGACTAACAGGAAGAACTGTTTTCTATGGGACAGCTGGAGTGGTATCACTGTGGCTACCGGTAAAGTCATAGCCACAATAGGCTTGGTTATCTATCCTCTCAGTGCAACAGCTTATTATGACAACATATCCTGCCCTACAAAGGGAAAAAACAATTATCCTGAGGTAAATTTACTTTGCACTCTCTGTAGGATCCTAGGATGGTGTTGTAAAGCCTACATTATTGAACCAGTGACGGTTCACTTGTGCACAATTCCACAACCTGTAGAATGATTCATATCCAGCTGTGTCTTAGTCAGACTGTCTGAGCTGGGCTGTCACATACCACATTAATGTCAGCGTGGATCAGTCGCAGCTCCTCCACGTGGGCCATCTTCTCTTGCAGCAGCAGGTCCATTTCCTGTTTATATTCTTTCAGGTGCCTCTCCTCAGACTCCAGGGCTTCAAATTCTGCTTTCAGTCGTGCCTTTATTTTTTCCATCTGTAAAGTCTTATTCCTGAATCCCAGTGATAATTAAAAAGATAGAGAGACAACAGTAAGTCACTGAAACATATTTTTGTGAGGTGTCAGTTTATATGGAATTAGATAGATGAAAGAAGGCAATAGCAGCAATAGACAAGAATGAGACTAAATGTGTCTGAGAGGAGGTGAGGTACAAGGAGAATACTGAATTCTAATGCCAGCGCTTTTGCTGAGCTTTTCATTGGTAAGAGAATTCTTATACTGAATTATGAAATCAATACAATGTTGTCAGGTTTTAACAGAGCATGGCAGAAAGCAGGGTCAGTCACTTGGACAATTAATTATGGTTACGTATTCCAAATGTCATAGCTAGTAATATGACCTGGGTTCTTCCCTCTCTCACTTCAGGAGTTTATAAAGCTGCAAGAAATAAAAACAGTATCATAAATAACTTCTACAATATGTATTCAGAAGCGGGCGGTCTGGGAAGGGATAATATGAATGAAGGAGATTCAAAACAGAACAATTTAAAAATTCCTGTTTCCTCTCTTGTATTTATGACATGTGTCTGCATCTCTCATCAGTAAATTCACTCTCATTCTCTTTTATCTCCTCCCAGTCACAACACTGAGTCTTTAGGTATTTACTTAATTTTATGACTGGGTTATTTCTGTGGAAGTATTTAATGCATTTAATTCAGCATGTGCATATATGTTTGGATTGTGGGCATACAATGGATTTACTGAAAGCAGTATTCCCTTGACTACAAATTATATGTATTTTTCTATAGATATGGATATAGATATCAGATTCCAGATGCAAAATCAGATTCCCACATCCCTTCAAAACCCAGCTAAGCTGCCTTTAATACATGATAGAGATCAACTACAGAAATGGGCAAGTTCTTTGATTTTGTTCATGAAGACTTCTTTCCCCTCTGTCTCTAGAATACATGGAATGCAGATTAAAGTAAAGTCTGCTAAATCTATCAAAGGTGAATCTGTAAACATAGGGAAATCTCATGTTTATTTTGAAGGAAATTCTTCATAGAATGCAAGCCTCTTTTAAAAGATTTGGGAATGAATAAATAGGTTTATTTGATCAGATTTTGTTAAAAGTGACTCAAAATGGACATCAGTATTGCAAATAGGACTGGCTTTTTGACACTGATTTTTTTTTATTTAAAATTCATTCAAGCAACTTTTTTGATACTTCATTGTACACTAAAGCTAAACATCACCTTAGCTCTACCTTATGCCACAAAATAATAGCAAAAATCTGTCAAGTGCAGTTTATATATCACCTTTGAATATGTGATCAGAAAACTGAATGCACTGTAAATTTCCAAATACAGGATACCACTCCCACTGAAAAAAATAATTTAAGTGTTACAGTAATTGGACCACACACTGTAGTAGGCCATACTTAGATCTGTTTTCTAAAACAGAGCAGAGCCTGTGTACCAGTTGAGTAGAAAATCATTGTTCTTACACTGTCACATCTCTTTCTACAAATAGTTTGGGGATACTAGACAGACAAATGTTTTTGCTTGATCTTTGTTCATCTTTGTGGTATTGTGTGAAGAAGGCTGAGGTCCATACTCTGCTGCCTAATTCACTTGCTCCATGGATAAAGTGTGCTTCTTAGAGGTGTTGTAACCAGCCAGAAGTCCCTGTGATCACCTGTGAACTGTGATTCCTCACCAGCCCTCTTTCCTCTCTCTCTGATAGCCCCTCTCTGGCTGTCATGTCCCAAAGCACTTCTCATTGCTCTGGGGTTTCCCAGTCAGCATGCCTTCCACCTCCTAGCTGCATTCAAAATCACTGTCCTCTCTAACATGTTTTGGTTTTGGCTGCAACACTTCCTACTAAACAGACAGCTCAGGCCTAATCCTGAAAATCGGTGCCCTAAGCCAAGGGGTGGAAATGCCCTACCTAAAGTTACGAAAAACGTTCCCCATGCGGGCATGTGCTGTACACTGCGTGGCTTTTTATGAGCTCCCTCTTCCAAAGCATCCTGCAACTCACCCTATAAAGGACGCTATATACAAATTCCTGGTGTTTTGCACTGCGTGAACCGCAACCCGAGGCAGCTCCGGCCTTGTGGCAGGAGAGGACAGCAGAAACAGCCCCGGTCCGGTGTGTCCCCATCCCCAGGCGCCCCGGGCGGCGCCAGAAGCAGCGGGGTGGGAGAACTCCGCGGGGTTCCCTCGGTCACTCCCCGCCTTCGGCCGAAGGGAAGAGCAGGGCAGAGAAGCCTCTAAGGCTGAGCCGCTCCCATCTCACCACCCGCACGGATCCACCGCTCCCCGGCGGGCCCTAACGTCGCCCTCCGCAGGGGATGGATAGATGGATGGATGGATGGATGGATGGATGGATGGATGGATGGATGGATGGATGGATGGCCGGCCTGCACCCCAGTGGGGCTCTGCCGGTGCCTGCAGCGCTGCCCAGCCCTGTCCTGCCCGAGGGTACGTCCGCCCTCGGATTTGAGACTCTGCTTTCCTTGCCATCCCCCCTTCCTTCTCAGCCCAAGGCTCCTGCCCGGGAGTGAGTGGGGCAAAATAACAGACTCAGAGCCTCATGAATATGAAATACTAATTCAAAATGCTTAAAAACAAACAAACAAGCAAACAAACCCCTACGACACCCACGGCCCGACACCACTCCCCCCATCTGCGCTGGGGCTGCTCAGTCCTTCCCACCCGCGCACTCCGCCTTCTCGTGTTATCACTCAGGGCTGGTGCTCTGGAAATGCACGACCATTACCGCCCTCCACTACGCATTCCAGCGTCGATTCCCAGCAGCAGATGCTCCCTCCCTGATTAGAAAAATGTATTTTGAGCTCTCATCGTAAACCCAGCGGTAGTTTTCTTTCCCTCAGTAGCACAATAGCTACTTTCAGATCGATGCAACTCCTCCGCTCCCCCGAGGAAAAAGATGCTTCATGTAACCGATGGGGCACAAAGCAAACATACCTGATCTCCTTGATGCTCTCGAGTTTGCACATTATTTCTTGCTCATCTGCCATGCTTTTTACTCCCGATTTACACCTCCGGTGAAACGTGCAAAATGCCAGGGAAAAAAAAACAAACAAACCGAAACCAAACCAAAACAAAAAAACATACAATAGACACAATGTAGTCACTCCCTCCTCGCATATGGGCTCTGAGCCTGTGCGGCAGACTCTAGTGGGAGCCGTGGGACTTGGAGTCCAGGTTCCTATTGCTGCCCAGGCAGAGAGGCTGCAAAACGACTACAACACCCACAAGGCAAAGCAAAGCTCGCCTGCCCTTCTTCCTGCAACTACATCTTAAATCAATCTGTCACACCTCATTATGCCAAAGGTTGTTAGGAGTGCAAAAGGAGCAGAAGGTTTCCTTCTGAGATCTGTGCAATGTTTAGCATTTCGTTAAAATATGCACTAAAAGACTTTTGATGGGTTCATGATTTTGATTAAAAGCTTTGACAAAAAGGCATGCTGTAGTCATTACTACTACAATGCTGTTTTCTCCTGGATGCTCTGAGTTTTCTACTGAATGTTCTAATTGCTCACCAAATCCAATTTTTGCAATTTTCTGGAACAGATAATGAATAAGCAGCAGTTGTGAATAGAAGATGTTCTGTGAATATGTTTTAGTTACTTTCTCCATTATTTAAGGACTTTTCCCTATATTGTTGTGTTCTTTAAGTAAAGAAAAAGGCAGATGAAGGAAAACAGTGATAGCACCAGCACCCTCTTCATCACGGTACAGCTTTTGTAAAGAAATTAGAACACAAAAGGTCCTGTCCTCTTGTAATTTGAGTCAATTGCAAACTCTCGCTGCCTTAAAAATTGAAGATTGTAGGATTGAGCCAAGTGAGCTGTATGCTCAAAGGGGGCAGGCTTCTTTGATGCATGATTTAAATAGATGAATTAATTGGTTTGAGGGGGTAGAAGACAAGTTAGCTACAGTCAGCCAGTGAATCTTGCTGCTGAGAAAAATTGGGCAGGAGACGATGTTTCCTCCTTTAAATGCCTTTATTAAAGTATCAGCTCTTTTATAAGCAGGCGCCTCAGGGGGGTGGGGTGGCCTCCACCGCAGTGCTGAGAAGGAGGGGGGGGCTGGACACTCTGCTGCTGCACACAGCCGAGTGGGGAATTAGCCTCCCCCCTCACGGGAGCATGCTCCCGACAATTCCAGTCCAATGTAATTTCCACTGATGAGTCGGATGTTCAGATTGCTCTTCTGGTCACGGCGAGATCTAAAGGTCCTGGTATCAATTGGCTTGTACTCTTCAGTCTTCATGGTTATTATCCTTTTTGTTTTAAGTTGTTGTTAAAGAGTCTTAATTACTGTTTGTTTTGGAAGTTGTCCCGATTTTCCTGAGGTGTTGCATCCTGGGATCTTTAATTACCATAAGGGGTGTTAGAGTAGGAGACGGGGGGCAGGGGGGTTGAGATAGCCAGGCCGAGTAGAGAGGTGTAGGAGTCTTACGTTGCCATGGAAACGACATTCTTGCTTGACAGGTCACGATATATTACAAACATGAGTACAAAGAGTTTTTAACATCTAACTTTACAATTCTATAACTAATATAACTAATACTTTCTAAATTTATACTTTAACTTTTAGGAGTTGTTTTAAACTTTATTTTTCACACTGCTAAGACAGTGAGGGAGTGAGAGCAGGCAGGGTGAGGACAAGAGGGAGAGAAGGAAAATGCCCTCAAACAGGAGTGATGAGTATCCCAGCCTACGTTTGCACTGTGTTTTTTTTTTTTTTTTTTTTTATTCCTGGTTTTACACGCTAAGCTAAAAGGTTGAGGGCAGAAAATGAAAATGCAAGTTCAACTTTGCAGGAGCATCCGTGGACGGCAGGGAGAGGGAACTCTGCCAACTTGAGATATTCTAGAACATGTGGTTTTATTGCAAGGGTCGTGGGTAAAAAGGGCCTTGCCTTCAGCCACCAGCCTCGGCTGAAGGGAAGTCCCAAAGAGTGGTGGAGAGAGAGAACAAGAGGGTAAGAGGTAAGAGGGGAGAAAGCAAGAGAGCCAGAGAGAGGTGGCAGGGGTTGAAGCGCAGGGGCAAGAGAGCTAGAGAGAGAGCATCAGAGAGGAGAGTCAGAGCGAGAGCAAGAGAGGAGGAGAGTCAGAGAGAGAGGTCTTTGTTACAATACATTATATCTCCTTTTGTGTTGAATATTCTAATTTACACTAACCAACCAGTACATGACACAAAACCCTATAGAATCTACATATAGCCTATAAGAACTACTACATTACCATACTGTGTTATATTTTAAACTCTAAAAACTACTCTTTAGACTATTCTCTTTTGCTACATTGACCTTTGGATTCCTTAGTCAGCAGAAGGGTATTGTTCAATAAAGAGGGATTCTCCTTCAGCTGGCTAGGCTATTGTTTTCAGGTTATACAGTAACTAAGGCTCAGTATCCTACAACTCAAAGCAAGCTTTCATTTCTATTTCGATTATAGGTTTCATATTTTCAGAATCTTTTGCTAAGCAATCATATTTATAAGGTTTCCCTGATTCATCTTCCCCAACACAACTTGTTCCTTTATTCTTCTTTGAATGACACTAAGAAAACCACTTCACAAACTGTGAAAAACAGAGTTCACTTTCCAGGTAAATTTTAAGAAATAGGTTTAATAATAATAAAAAAAAGACAATTAGGAAACAGATTAAGCAAAAGGAAGTATGGCTGGCTGGGTGACTTGGCATTCAGCCAAGTCCACAATCTGCTATTTCAGGGACATTCTTTAAATACCCTTTCTATTGCATCAGTCTCTTGAATATTCATTTTTTTCTAAAAACTATTTTCCATACTCCTGGAACTGTTTTGCATGGTCCCTCCTCGGGTCCGCCTTTTTAGAGCATGCGTGTTTCTTGGCTGTGTCTTCATTATCACCTCCAGCTTGGGCCTTGGTCCATACTTTCTTCAGATGGTAGATGCTGATAGTTGGTATATCAATAGCAGGGTCCTCTTTACATGTTCACTGGATGTTATCCCGGCCATACAGACAGTTTAAGCATACTATATCAACTACTACTACTATGCCTAATTTTCTTTACTAACAGCAGAAATAAAAACTTATATCCTTACCACAAAGTTATTAATCATATAGCACATACCTTGCGAAAAGCCAACTTTATAATATACACTTATAATACAAACTCTTCTAAATCGGTTGGAAGTTCTTAGGAAGTAAACCCACCCACAAGCCGTAGCAGTTATTTTTCTCTCCACATTTAAAAAAAAGGAGAGAAAATATTACATCTCCACATTTCAAAGCACTTCAAAATGGTCAAAAGTTTGACACTTGCAGTCCCAGCACATACAAATTGGTAGCATTCGACTTCTGCTTCATGGCTTTGGTCAAGTGTTTTAATGTCTGTGTTTCAATTTTTCTCCTAGACAAAGTGGGTCTGACAGTTCTTTATATGATCTGAAATCACTGCACTGATATGTATTATTTATTCTGGTGCTATTTATAAACTTTGATATGTGGGATCCAAATAACAATCAGTTTTTCCCAGCATGTGGACTGGATTTTTCAAAGAAAGCTAAGGGACTTAGGACTAAACTGACACTTAAAAAATATTTCAACTGATCCTGAAAAATTCAACCTTGTTGTTAGATCCAAAAGCTAACAGGCAAATAGATTTCAAAACAAGTTGCAGTATTATGCAGAATGAAACCAAGGCTAAAATACTCCCTTACTTCACTGAGCACAGGACTGAATTTTTGTGCAAAAATCCCCAGCTGCTTCCATTTAACAGTCTAACATCAGTCCACACACTTTAGCATTATGACAACAAATCTAGTTCAGAACAATTCCAACTGGAAGAATTTTTTTTCTCCCTAGATAATGATCCCAGCTACAGCAATTAATTCTACAAGTCCAGATGTAGTGATGCAATGTAGAGCCCTTATAACTGAACTATTAAATATTAATATTCTAACTGCATTTTTCAAAAGTGCATCATGTTTTATGAAATAAATAGCATTTAAAGAAATATTAGAGATTAAAGACTAGTGGAGAAGTGTCCTCAGTAAAACACACAAGAGAAATGAACTTGGGTTAATATACTACTGGATTAGGTACAAGTCACCACCATAGGCAGAATGTGCAGCAATATTGTAAAACCTAAATATCAGAAAATGGATGAGTCAAAGTGGTGCATCCCAAGTGTCTTAGTTTGAAAGACAGGTGAGACACGGGCTTAGGAATCAGAGGGGTATTGATTAGAAATAGATATTTAGGTGATGTATATTGCTTAATATTTGCTTCATTTTACTGTGCTAACTGCCTGTAAAGAGAAGACGGTGTACGTGGGAGATAGGGTGTACGTGCAGCAATATGAGAGAATGCAAGGATGTATGATAAGGGAAGGATGATGCGTAGCAATGTATCTGTCTAACAGGCCATTCTGATGCACCAGCCAAATTGGTTATGAGTAATATTATCAAACCACCTGCAGTTTTGTTGTTAGAGCTCTGAGGAATTCAACAAGGTTACTGAGAAAACAACAGGATCAAAAATAAGAAGAGAGCCTGAGAAACTGTCTGCAAAAAATGTAAACCCTAGATAGGAGAAGCACAACATGCGGATGGGCGCTTGACCAATTGGATGTCCTGAAGGATGTGTGCCTGCCTTATGAAGAAGCAGCTTAGTCAACCCAGAGATGTGTGCCCACGTGGACAGTAGACCTAGAGTCTATATCTGCCATGTAATGAAAACAATAAACAGCTTCTGTTGGAATCATATTGATTTGGTTATTCAGTGGCCCATTTCCCCCTGCATAATGGTGTTGTGATAGATATGATGGTAAATTCATGCAATTAAATATAGGAAATATAATAAATGTAGTAGATGATAGAATGTATATTTTTAACCCTGTAAATGTAAAACTAATCCTGGTCCCTGGAATGGAGAGGGCATTTTCCAAGTATCAAAACATGCTTTGGGAACTGTGAATGGACAAGTTAACACCTTAATTTACACCAAAAAGGAGGGTGGCTTGCCAAGATGTGGCTCCTTGAGTTAATCAAATCTTGTACATCTGGACCATCAACTCATCGATACTAATCTCGAAGGTGGACCCTGAATTTGAAGAAACCAACATCCCAAAAGAGGATTCCCAGAAAGTCCTTTCAGACATAGTCCAGTGCCAGGAAATCTGTTCAGGATTCATCACCGAGTGAAAAGACTGGGTTTGAATTTGAAGACACAATACCTCTGCTGCCGGGAGGCACAAAATACAGTATAAGAACCTGGGCCCAAACACCAGCAAAGTGTGCAACAGTGCGAGATAGCAGCCCTGCTGTCGGTCGTCTGTTTCACCCAACATTCGAATGATGTTTTCGTGGCTGTCCCAGATAGATTTTAAAATGGAAAAATAAAATTTGTTCTTTCTATCCAATTGGCTAAAATTCATTTATAAAAGATTGGTGTTGTGACTCGGATTCAACCTCAGTGCTGCGAGAGCCCCTGTGTGTGGGAGGCGCCCCCACTGATTTTTCAGTGGCCCCACAGAGTGAGAGACCCCTTAGCGCTAATTGAATTCCAAACAAATTTAGATCAAAGCCACACAATAAAAAGAGAGGCCTCAAGATCCAAAAATCAGAACTCACGGAAGACCCGGGGAGGTCTTCAAGAACTGTGGAATTTTTTTCACTCGTAAAACTCTACGTGCACTAAGAATCCACGCAAGAAAAGGAACTGTAAGTATTGCTGGTTGAGTGGGAGTGATTGGGGGAGTGAATGAGACGTGATTTTATCACGAAATGAGTGTGGACCTGAAGACCGCTATTCCATCCTCCCGCGAAGGAATTGGCTGGTTGACGAGGAAGCACTTCGAGATAAAACTAATTTTTCTCGTAAAACCAAAACACAGGGAGGTTTTGGGGACCAATCACAGGATGCTAAAAAGGGAAGGTGACGTTCCTCGGAGTCCGGGAATTGGTAAACCTTTTTAGCCAAGGGCTGTGTAAAAGCCCACAAACAAAATCCAAGAGGGAAAGGTTCATTGCCAGACGAAAAGACCCCCGGCTCAGCTCGCTGGAAGGGTAAGTAATACAATAAAAACACAAACCCACTTGGGGAAGTGGTCAGGGAAAACCCCTAGGTCTCAGTTTGGAAAGACAAAAGAAGTCCTTTACGAAAAATTTAAAAAGTAATTATGGGGCAGAGAAAGAGCAAACCCTGCAAGGAGAACCAGAAGAAACACACTTTAGGGGAGGAGAGCAGCATGCTCAAAATCCCCCTAAAAAGCCCATTGGGGTGGATGTTGGAGAACTGTGAAGATTGTTCCAAAAGAATGGGAAAATCAAAGGAAAAAATTATTCACTATTGTATGGAGGTGTGGGAAGGGAAAGAGATAAGGAGTCATGTGATTTGGCCTGTGTTTGGTACTTTTGAAAAATGGATCTGCAAGGCTCTAAGTGAATATGTGAGTAACAGGAAACCGCAAGACCATGAGGAGAAAGAGTATGCAAAACTCTGAGAAAAACCTAAGACTAGGTTGTTTACAATAAAAACCAAAAAGGGAACAGAGGCTCGAAGGGAAGAGTGGGACCCACTTGATAATCTCCCTCCCCCATACCTAGTGCCTGTGCCACCGCCAGTGCAAGCTCAAGTTTCCCCATCTGCACCCCCTGGGTCCATGAATCAAGTAGCGCCAGCGTTTGGACCTCCCTCGGGGGTGCCGGGCAACGGGTTAATCCCGACTCCCAGCTCTCTCCCACTCCCAGGTACACAGAGAGCTCTCCAACTCCAACCCCCTCTTTTACCCTTGCCTCCTGAGAATCCTCCTGCTCAGGTGTCCCTTCCCATCTCTCCCCCAATGCTATCTCAAACTGCAACACTGTCCCCACAACCCGCGGGGGTGATACCTTCTCAAATCCCAGAACTACAACTCCCACAAGCCTCTTCGCACCCTCCATCCCTAGTCCCTACACCACCTCCAGAGATCCCTCCCTCCCAGGCGCAAAATCCGATCCGTCCCTTGTTTATCCCTCCACCTCCATTGGCCTCACAGCCGGCAGGAGCAAAAACTAAAATCATAAATAGTTCGCCTCCAGCAAGCCAGACTAGGCGCAGGGTGAGAAGGATGAATGAGGATGAAAGTGAGAATGAGGAGGACAGGCACAATCTCCTTCCCTTGAGGGAGGTACCCACAGCACCAGGGGTTATCGAATTTGTTAATGTACCAATAAAGACGAGAGATGTGAGGGCATTCAAGAAAGAAATGGGGTGGTTGATGGATGATCCCTTCGAAATAGCAGACAAGCTAGATGAATTTCTAGGAACTAGTATCTACACCTATGAAGACCTTACCTCAATTTTAAGATCATTATTCAATAACAAGGAAAGGGAAATGATAAGGCAAGCAAGTATACGAGATTGGGAGCGCCACAACCCCCAAGGAACCCCGGGGGAACAGAAATGGCCAAATCAAAGCCCAAGTTGGATTGCCCAAACAAAGGAAGGGAGGCAGAACATGATGGACTTTAGAAACATGGTTATCCAGAGTATATGGGAGGAGGTGCCAAAGGGTCAGAATATCAGTAGGGTATTCGAAGAATGCCAAGGGAAGGACGAGACCTCCTCGGAGTGGGTGGACCGTCTTCGAAAAAGCTTACAAGTATACTCCAGAACAGACCCCAATTCCCCCATTGGAGAAGTGTTGCTAAAAACTCAATTTGTGGCAAAATCATGGGAGGACATTAGAAAGAAATTAGAAAAAATAGATAATTGGCAGGAGGAAAGTTTGTAAGAATTACTAAGGGAAGCCCAAAAGGTATACATGAGGAGGGACGAGGAAAAACAGAAACTGCAAGCGAAAGTATTGGTCGCTGCAGTGAAGGAGGTTCAAAAGCATAAACGCTCCCGGGACACAACAAGGACAACGCAGAGGAAACAGTTAGTCCCTCCTAACAAACACGCAGAATCTCAGAGGGAAATCCCTGAATGTTATTATTGCAAGAAGAAGGGTCACCTGAGAAGGGATTGTAGAAAGAGGATAAAGGATGAGAAAATTTTTCAAGAGGACTAGGGGTGTCGAGGGTTTTCATTTTGGGGACAAGAACATCTAACGAGCCCTTGATAAAATTGAAGGTAGGTCCCCACAAACAAGTGATAACCTTTTTGGTGGATACTGGGGCAAAAAGAAGCACAGTGCAAAAATTACCATTGGGGTGCCTAAAAAGCTCAAAAAAAATATTAGTCATAAGCACAAAAGGGGACCCATTCAAAGTGTCTGTCATAAAGGAAGTGGAAATTGAATCTGAAAATAAAATATGCTTGGGAAATTTACTCTTGGTAGAAGAAGCAAATTACAATTTGTTAGGAAGGGATATGATCATTTCCTTAGGGGTGAACTTAATTGTCAAGGACTCACAATTAATGGTAAGTTTGTATAAACTAACTGATGCAAATGAGGAAAAAATTGATCCCAGGGTTTGGCACTCTCAAGGGGAGGTGGAGAGGTTGGAAATCGAACCTATTTCAATTGAAATAGATAGACCAGAGGATCCAATCAAAATAAAACAATACCCCATTTCCATGGAGGGGAGAAGGAGGTTGAAACAGGTCATAGATGACCTGGTGAAAAAGGGAACCTTAGAACCCTGCATGTCAAGACATAACACCCCCATTCTGGCAGTCAAGAAAATAGACGAGAGCTACAAGTTGGTACAAGACCTCAGAGCAGTGAATGAAAGAACAAAAACCCGTTTTCCTGTGGTTGCCAATCCTTACACCCTCCTAAATAGAGTCTCCCCAGAGGATGTGTGGTACAGTGTAATAGACTTAAAGGACACCTTCTGGGCCTGCCCCCTGGCTGAAGGAAGCCGAGACTTCTTTGCTTTTCAGTGGAAAGATCCCAAGACAAATAGAAAGCAGCAACTTAGATAGACGTCTTTACGGCAAGGATTTGTGGACTCACCGAACCTATTTGGCCAAGCCCTTGAACAATTGCTAAGCCAATTTGTGCCAGTGGAGAGGACTAAATTATTACAGTATGTTGATGATTTGTTAGTGGCTGGTCAAAAAGAGGAGAATGTGAGGGAATGTACTGTTGCTTTGCCGAACTTTCTAGCAGACAGAGGGCTCAAAGTCTCGAAGTCCAAATTGCAGTTCGCCAAATCGAAGGTAAAATACTTGGGACACTAGATATCAAAAGGGAAAAAGAAATTGGATCCTAAGAGAGTGGCAAGAATTATAGCATTGCCCTCTCCCCGGACCAAAAGGGAAATTAGGCAATTACTGGGGCTGTTGGGATATTGTAGACAATGGATTGAAGGATACAGTAGCAAATTAAAATTTTTGTATGAGAGACTCAACACAAACAGATTGAAATGGACTGAACAAGATGAGAGGGGGTTTAAAGAACTAAAAGAGACTCTGATGACAGCCCCAGTACTGAGCCTGCCAGATGTGAGGAAACAGTTTCAGTTGCTTGTAGATGTTCATAACCACACTGCTCAAGGTGTGCTAACTCAGGATTGGGCAGAAACCAAGAAACCAGTGGGATATGTTTCAAAACTTCTAGATCCAGTAAGCAGGGGGTGGCCTACTTGCTTGCAAGCTGTTGTTGCTGTTGCCTTACTAGTGGAGGAGGCAAAGAAAGTAACCTTTGGGGCCCCGCTAGTGGTTTACACACCACACAATGTAAAGAGCATACTACAGCAAAAAGCAGACAAATGGCTCACCGATGCCAAGCTTCTGAAGTATGAGGCTATCCTTATTCACTCACACGACTTAGAACCACCGCCACCCAAAACCCAGCCCAATTTTTGTTTGGTGAGGCATTAGAGGAACCTATTCATAATTGTGCAAAAGTAGTGGAGTTGCAAACAAAAATAAGGCCGGATTTGGAAGAAGAGGAGTTTGAAGATGGGGAAAAATGGTTTGTGGATGGATCATCAAGAATGGTGGAAGGTAAGAGAAAATCAAGATATGCTATCACAGATGGGAACTCAGGTAAGATAATAGAATCAGGTCCTCTAAATGCTAGCTAGTCCGCACAAGCTTGTGAACTATATGCGGTTCTAAGAGCACTAAAAAGGCTAAAACGGAAAAAAGGTACAATATTCACTGACTCAAAATATGCATTTGGGGTAACACACACCTTTGGAAAGATTTGGGAAGAGAGAGGTCTAATCAACACTCAGGGCCGAGAGTTGATCCATGGGGAAATTATCAAACAAATTCTAAAAGCTATCAAAGAACTAAAAGAAATATCCATTGTCCATGTAAAAGGACATCAAGTAGGTATGCAATTCCAGATCAGGGGAAACAACCTAGACAACCAAGAGGCAAAGAGGGCAGCACTTCTCACAGTAAGTACCCCTGAAATCAAAAAAAAAGAAACCCAAGAATTCCTCTCAAATCCTTCTCAAAAAGAGATCGAAGAATTCAAGAAAATAGGAAGAAGACTAGAGGAAGGGAAATGGAGATTACCAAATGGGAGGGAACTGTTGCCAAAAGAACATGCCAAAAAAATTCTGCGGAGACTACATCAGCAGACTCACTGGGGGTCCCAAGCATTGGCAGAACAATTTTTAAAATTCTTCGAATGTAAAGGTATATATGAGCTAGCAAAACAAGAGGTACAGGGGTGCATGATATGCCAAAGAATAAACCAGGCGAAATTCAAACAGATGGTCTTAGGGGGACGTCCTGTCACCTACAGACCTTTTGAAAGAATTCAAGTGGATTTTACTGACTTACCAAAAATAGGGGAAAATAAATTCTTATTGGTAATTGTTGATAGACTAACACACTGGGTTGAAGCCTACCCCCGAGCAAGGGCTACAGCTCAAACAGTGGCAAAAGTGTTATTGGAAGAAATCATCCCACGATATGGGGTGATGAATCACATAGATTCCGATCAAAGTACTCACTTCACTTCAAAAATTATTAAACAAATTTCGAAAGCCCTAGGAATCCGCTAGCAGTATCATACCCCATGGCACCCCCAAAGTTCAAAGCAAGTAGAAAGGATGAATAAAACTCTGAAGGCACAACTAGCAAAATTAATGCTAAAAACAAAAATGTCCTAAGTACAGTGTCTTCCTCTAGCCTTGTTAAGTATTAAGACCATGCCTCACTCAGAAACTGGACTGTCTCCATTCGAGATGCTGTATGGGATGCCGTACCAGCATGGAATGCCTGTGGGACATCCTCGAGTAGAGGACAATCAAATACAACCCTACTTAATAACTATTAACCAAAACCTACAAGATCTCCAAAAAAGAGGACTAATCCCTCAGAGCGCCCCTCTGGGGTTTGCCATTCACCGAATAAGTCCTGGCGATAAGGTTTTGTTCAAAACCTAGAGGAAGGTCCCTCTAGCACCTCATTGGGAAGGTCCCTTTATCATCCTTCTCACCACAAATACAGCAATCAGGACTGCAAAGAAAGGTTGGACCCATGCCTCACAGGTAAAGAAGGTTGAACCCTCCCACAATACTCCAAAGTGGAAGGTGTCCTCCTCACTTGGGGACTTGAAGATCAAACTGCAACAACAACCTAAATGACCGAAGGGGACCAAATAAGTTGCACCATGTCAAACTGTGACTGTTTTCCATTTATACATTTTCAGTGTGTGTATTGTAAACAGATATGGGTAACTCACTGTCAAAGGGGGAGGTGGCCAAAGGGATTGTGCACTAAGTGCCTTGAGGAGTAATGAAAAGAGACAATTAGCCTGCTAGCATTTGCCACCCGTACCAAGATTCTAGAATTCAGTTCTCCGAATTGGTATTTAATACTCAAAAAGGGGACAAAAGGAAAATTGGATGCCAGGGCAGAGGTTCTGAAAATTGAGTGCAGAAGGACCACCAAAGTACCTTGCAAGTCAAATACGGTCCAATTTTCCAGGTGGGGTGCTTACAAATGGAAGTTTGCAGCTCAAACTATTAAAGCCCCGAAAGTATACTCCTGCTGCCGAAAAGATGGTTTACCCCGCCGTGGGTGGCATCCCCACGGGCAAAGGGCAAGGCAGAGGGGTATTCCTGTGGAGAATCATGATCCTAGTAGTCTTGAGCCAAGCCGCATGCCAGGCGGACGGGTCGAAAGCCAAGAACCCGCAAAGACAGAAACCCCTTACTGAATGCGAACAGTGCCTGAAGGTGGCATTTGAAGGAAAAGCAACCTTAAAGACTGGAATACCGTGCTCAATTCTACTGCCAAAGGGGAAAACCAAAAGGACATTGTTCTTTTAATGGCACTCAATTCAAAGTTTGTGAATTGGAAAGGGGGGTGGTGTGTCACAACCTGACGGCAGACCCTAAGGAAGGCCTGTCCAAAAACAAAGATAAGAACTCCTCCATTCACTTTTTGCACAAGCTAGAAATAAGGGAAATACCACCTATCTTGGTGTGTGATCAATGCAATCGAACGGTATAGATAGGAGGGAAAAAGAAATAAACTTTTCTAGCATGCTATCAAGTCAGCAAGCTATGTTATGATAAAAGTAAATTGGGAATCTGTACTATGGGAGGGAAAATGTATTGGATAGGAAAGAATCTAAATCATGAAGCAAAATCTTTTATAGGCAATGAACCCATAGTACTAGACCTCCTCAAAAATGATGAAAAAAGAATCTGTTTGCAATTTGATGAAACCTTTTGTTTCTCAAAAAACGAGGAAGGGCTAGACCCAAAAAGTAAGGTACAAATGCTGACCCAAGAGCTGAAGAGGCAAAAAGCAAAGGCAAAGAAAAGAAAAATGGAGCAAGAAAGGTTGAAGACTCTTAGCAAGCATTATGAGCAATTGGAAAAACAATATAATGATTGAGGGCTACCAGCCCCAAACCAAAACCTATTCATAGACTTGATGCAAGAGATTGCCATGGAGCTAAGACTCTCTAATTGTTGGATCTATAGAGGACTAAAATCAGCCAAGAGGTAGCCTTGGAAAGGTGAGAGTTTAACCCCAGAACAACTTCTAAAATGGGATAACACCCAAATTTCAAAAACTATACAAAGACCTGAGGGATGGATATTGGATAAAAGGATCATTGGAACTGTTTGTATCAACAAAGAAGGGAAGGAATACACTGAGCTGGTAGGATACACCCCCTGTATATCTACCCTGGTGGTGAATTCGAATGATAAATCCAAAACTTGGCAGCCTGAAACCCCGGCAAGGTTCTAGAGCCAAAAAAAAAAAAAAACAATTGTAAATGGTTTGAATCTATTGGACTTTGCTAGTACAAAAGTTCCAGGGCTAACCCTTACCAGTCCTTGGAAGGGCTGTGAGAATATTGGAGAGAACCCAAGAAAGTGTCTAAGTGGAAAGCTCCTAATGGCATCTACTAGATTTGTGGTAAAAAAGCTTATAGTGAATTGCCTCGAAAATGGAAAGGTTCCTGTACCTTGAGAATGATTAGGCCGTCCTTCTTCACACTGCCCCAAACAAAGAGCAATCTATTAGGAGCCCCTCTCTTCGAAACCCTAGACAAATAAAAGAGGGATTTAAGGAAAAAATTACCCCTGGCTGGGGGTAGCCAAAAGTGGGGGGATGAGGACTAGCCCCCAAAACGAATCATAGAATATTATGGTCCAGCCACATAGGCAAATGATAGAAGTTGAGGATACAAAACTCCCATTTACCTCCTGAACAAGTTGATAAGGCTGCAGGACGTTGTGGAAATTGTCTCAAATCATACATCAAAGGCCCTAAAATTGTTAGCCAAACAGCACTCACAAATGAGAGCCTTTGTGTATCAAAACAGATTTGCTTTGGACTATTTGCAAGCCAAAGAAGGAGGGGTCTGTGAGAAGTTCAACGAATCGAAATGTTGTATAGAAATTGATGACTATGGGGAAACCATCAGAGGATTGGCAACTGAGATAAAAAAGGTAGCTCATGTACCAGTCCAAAAATGGAATTCAATTCTTCAAGCCTCATGGTGGGATCAGCTGTTTGGACAAGGGGCTTGGTGGAAGAAAGTTGTGTTTCTCATTTTATGTTCTGTAGCAGGAATAATGTTCCTGCCTTGTTTAATTCCTTGCTTAATAAGATTGATCCACTCAGTAGTCCAAAGTATGCAGATAGCAACCATGCCCAATGACCCAAAGCTTGCTAGAGGAAAAGCTGGCCAGATCTCCAAGGTCATGAAATTGGAGGAGAAAAGTCGAGCTGCTATGGCGCTAGAAAAATTTGAGGAAAAAATAAAGGAGGAGAACATTGCATACCAAAAGTACTGTGAAAAAGTACAAGAAGAGTCTCATGGGTTTGATGAAGATTGGTATTAAATCTAACTAGTTGGTGATGGGGGGGAAATAAAATGACAAAATGTAGAAAAATTAGAAATAAACACAAATTTAATGGATTAATAAAAGAGGTGGGGGATTGTGATAGATATGATGGTAAATTCGTGCAATTAAATATAGGAAATATAATAAATGTAGTAGATGATAGAATGTATATTTTTAACCCTGTAAATGTAAAACTAATCCTGGTCCCTGGAATGGAGAGGGCGTTTTCCAAGTATCAAAACATGCTTTGGGAACTGTGAATGGACAAGTTAACACCTTAATTTACACCAAAAAGGAGGGTGGCTTGCCAAGATGTGGCTCCTTGAGTTAATCAAATCTTGTACATCTGGACCATCAACTCATCGATACTAATCTCGAAGGTGGACCCTGAATTTGAAGAAACCAACATCCCAAAAGAGGATTCCCAGAAAGTCCTTTCAAACATGTTCCAGTGCTGGGAAATCTGTTCAAGATTCATCACCGAGTGAAAAGACTGTGTTTGAATCTGAAGACACAATACCCCTGCCCGCTAGGCACAAAATACAGTATAAGAACTCGGACTCAAACCCCAGCAAATCGTGGAACAGTGCGAGATAGCAGCCCTGCTGTCGGTCATCTGTTTCACCCAACATTCGAATGATGTTTTCGTGGCTGTCCCAAATAGATTTTAAAATGGAAAAATAAAATTTGTTCTTTCTATCCGATTGGCTAAAATTCATTTATAACAGTGTGAAAAACGAGTTCCACTCTCTCAGAAAAATCTATAAGTTTAATAAAAAATAAAAATAGACAATTGGGAGACAGAAAATCAAAATTATCTCGGGCGAGGGTGCTTGGCACAAGGCCAGCCAGCAGCACACCTTCATCCTTTCAGATTTCTATTTTTAAGGATCGCTGTGTTACATATTCAATAGACCCTAATGCATAATTCAAACATTCTTTTCGAGTTTTATCTGTTTCAAGTATCCCCAATCATTTTATCTGGTAGATTCATTTGTGGATGGCTCCACTCTGTCTGGTAACATGGGTCTCATAAATCTTTCTCCAGAGATTTCTGGTTATTTTCATTTGGATAAGAAAACAGAAAGTTAGCAGTGGTTATGCAGGGTTACAAGGTGACACCCCTCCCCCATACCTTCTGGCTTGGTCAGTTCTGATGTTACAAAGAAGAAAAAAACCTCATCTTTTTACTGTTAACCCTCTGGTACAATCAAAAAATATACATTCATTACCTTTCTAAACTCTATTAATAAAATATAATACCATACAATTATACATATAGTATTTATGTTAATATTTGCGAAAAGACAACTATATAATATGCATTTATAACAATATCCTCCCTCTTTCTTTTATAATTCATTTGGCTTGAGCTATATTTTTTGTTTTCTAGCCTCCATTATTCGCTCATTTTTTTACAGATCAATTTTGCTTCTTCAAAAGGGTCTTTTACATTATTTTGTTTCTTTAATACCATGATCTTTTGTGCCGTTCTGGATGTAGTCAATTTTGGGTCTGTAGGCATTGTTACCACTTGCATGCCTTGGACTACATTTGTGATCAGCCGAATAAAACAGGGGATTAAACAAGGAAGAAATATCAGGCCAGCAGTTGCACACAAGAGAAAAAATCCTAGCTTTTTTAACCATTCTATTCTCAATAAGTTATCCTACCAGCTGGCTTTTAGCATTGATTCCCACTTTTGGACTGGTACATGAGCTATTTTTCTGATATCATTGACTATATCCAGAACAGCATCTCCGTTGTCATCTATTTTCAAACAACAATCTGATGTATTAAATTTTCCACAAACACCTCCTTCTTCAGCTAGTAAATAATCTAAAGCTAACCTATTTTGATATACTGCTGCCCTTGTTTGGCTTTGTTGACTTGATATTAATTCCAAAGCCTGACTAATTTTGTTTGTTATTATTTCTACAACAGCCTGAAGTTTTATGATGCAGTTCAGCATTTAAATTGGGGTTCGATATCTCCACCTCCCAACTTATGCCCAGGTGGCTGGCCCATATGTGTCCAATATGCGTTCAGGGGGCCATTCATCATCCCCCCATTTTTGGAATCCTCCAATCACATCCCTCTTATTTCTTTTCAAGTCCTCATAAACTGGTATCCTTAATTGATCTCCCTTTGGTCCTGGTAAAAGAAAGAATTCTGGCTGTATTGTGAGAAATAAAATACAAGTTTCTGAGTTCAGTTAAGTGCCTTCTCAGATACTGTTTACCTTGCCTGTGGTAAGGCTTTTCTCTGTTAAGCACCGTTTAGCTCAGACCTATTGTTATTATAATTAGAAATACCTTTCCTAAATGTTTTCTCTGTTAAATGTTAATTACCTGAGACCCCTTTCTTTGTAACTGTATCTTTTCCTCAAACTGCCCCTGCCCGTTCTGCTGGATGCCTCTCCCTGCCGCTTCCCACATGGCAATCGATGACAATCACCCGACATGCAAACGAAAAAGCCTCAAGTGCTCATGGGACACTATTCGGACATAAAACCCCTAAAAAACAATGAGCCAACACAAAACCAAGAACTAAAAATACCCACTCTGGGTCGGCAGAACCATAGGGAACCTCACACCAATCAGAACTGGGTTCCATCTTGTCACCATAACTTAAAAAGTACCTTCTACACAGGACTACTCTAGACTTTTCAACAAGCCAGCGTCTTCCTAGGGTTTTCCTAAGGGCTCTCTTGAGGAGGGAGCCCCAGCCTTGCCATGCGGCAGAGCTGATCACCTCCTCTGCGTTGTCCATTGGGAGCAGCAGAGGTGTGCGTAACCCTTTGAGCCCCCACCTAGAGCTGATCTTAATAAAGGCATTAAAAGGAGCTGGTCTCATTGCCCTATTCTTTTCAGTATGATTCCCAAAGTGCAACTCCTTTTCTACCTAGAGGGGAGTCTTGGGTATGCTCTCTTTCTACATATCCAAAATAAGCCATTTGGTGCTTTCCAATAATCATTTTTCTGTCGATTTATATTGTTCCAAAATTTGGATATTTCTGGGATCCTAAATTAAGGATTTTTTCTGTATCATTACATTGATAAGTCCAACTTCATTATCATATTTACAATTTCCCTTTTTCATTTCCTTTTGAGTCCAATACCAAGTTGGTTTCTCTGGGATCCACCAGGTAAAAGTTCCATTGCTTACCTTATATCTTTTCCAGGGAGTGTTTCCCACTTCATTAAGAAAGTTTTTTCTAGTGCGCCAGAGACATTCTTCCTCTATTACTGTTGAGCTTAAAATCCATCCTTCCGGTCGGTTTTCCCCTTTTATATTTGTCTGGTTCCACTTAAGGAGTTCAACTGGGCCTAAGCTACTGCCTTTCCACGGCCATTCCTCTGACATCAAAGCCCTTCCACAGACCCAACAGTTGGTTATGTTAAGTTCCTTACTTATTCTTTCACCCAATTCTACAGATTTTTCTCCAGTCTCGAGATATCTTTCTTTTTCTAATTGCTGGTCCAGCAAGTTCCCGGAGCTGAAGTTCCAAAGCCATTCCCTCCCAGTCTCGGTGCGCGGGTTTTTTCAACAGACCCAGCGGCTTTACCGGAGCGGGCCCTGTCCGCGGGGCTCCGTGGGCACTGAGGGAAGTGAGACCAGATCAAAAACTCTCAAAATAACAAAGGGATGTTTATTGTAATTTAAAGACTTTGATAGGATTGCATTCTTGTTCGGTTTCTAAGCAAGAAGTAAGAAATTTATTGCTTAGGGCAATTAAAAATCTCCCGGAAGCTACATAAAGCCAGATGAAGTTACAGCTTCTTTGCTCCCTGCGTGCCGCATATTTAATGAAGTTATGGACAAGTTAGAGCAGTCGCTTGAGTAACCCCCCCACAGAAACCGCGGGTGGTCCCGCTGAAATTGGAGCCGCACTCGGGCCTGCCGAGCCCGTGACAGACCCCACGCCAAGTCCGAGCCAACCTTTTGGGGGCTCCCTCAGCCCCACGAGTGGCTTGCCCAGTCTTGTAAATTGTGAAAAACGAGGTTCACTTTCTATGTAGATTTTAAGAGATAAGTTTAATAGAAAGTAAGACAATTAGGAGATAGAAAAAAAGGCAAGGTACGGCCGGCTGGGTGACTTGGCATTTAGCCAAGTCCACATCTTGCTGCGTCAGAGACAGTCTTTAAATACTCTTTCTATTGCATCAGTTTGTTGAATATTCATTTTTTTCTAAAAACTATTTTCCATACTCCTGGAACTGTTTTGCATGGTCCCTCCTTGGGTCCGCCTTTTTAGAGCATGCGTGTTTCTTGGCTGTGTCTTCATTATCACCTCCAGCTTGGGCCTTGGTCTACACTTTCTTCAGGTGGTAGATGCTGATAGTTGGTGTATCAATAGCAGGGTCTTCTCTACGTGTTCACTGGATGTTATCCCGACCAAACAGACAGTTTAAGCACACTATATCAACTACTACCACTATGCCTAGTTTTCTTTATTAATAGCAGAAATAAAAAAACATTATATTCTTAATACAATGTAATTATTCATATGACACACACACTTTGCGAAAAGCCAACTTTATAATATATATCTATAACACAGATGTTCCCCTCGGCCATACAGAGGGGGGCCCCTTGCTGGGGCAGCCGCACCCCCCTTGAGTGGACACATTTTGAACATGGTGCGGAATCGAGCAGTGTCCTTCAGCAGCACTGCGCATGTGCAGCACAGCCATCTGTACAGCAAAATGGCGGCCCCCTTCAAAGACCTTTCATACAACAGAAGGGCTGCTTCTTGTTCTTTTCCATACAACAAAATGCCAACACCTTATCTGGAGCATGCGCATTACCGCCGACGCCATTTTGTGACCACCGAGGCTTGCAGCCTCCAAGCACAGCGCCACCTCTGGCCGCTTCTATTATTGCAAGGAGCGGGGTGGGAGGAGAACGGAGCAGAAAGTTACACACGAATAGAAGGAATGCAACAGCGAGGAAATGATTCTATCTCGGCAAAAGGGATGGATTTGCGAGATGCAGGCTCACTGAATCCAGAAACAGACCCCTCAAATTTTAAATTACATGATACTTCAGGATACAGTTTAAAATCAAATAATTGGGCTGAAGTGAGGTGAAAAAGGATTAAAGAAAGAGATTTTTGGCGTAGCAAATTAACAACTCTTAATTATGCCTTGTCGGGAAACTCGAAAAAGAGCCCTCGCCTCCTCCTCCGCAGTGGCCAGAGAGACGGGGACCCAGAGCGGGGCCAAGGCAGTTCCCACGGGCTGTGCCGCCCCACCAGCCAAGTACGGCCCAGCCCCTGCCTGGCATCCCTCCCGGGCCATAGGGAACGCAGCCACCGCCAAGAGCATGATCGACCACAGATAACCTGCAACTTGACATATCACAACAGGACGATTGCAGTTACAGGCATGTCGGACACTGACGCAAGAATTGGAGGAACTGCATTGTGTTTGCAAAGTGAATATACAATTGCAGTTACAGGGCCAGAAAGGAAAATGGTAGCAATTCATTCCCTTGTAGTGCAAAAACATATCACAAGTGTGAGGAAGAGACCTGCTATCACAATGGATAGTAAAAATAGAAGTAAAATTTTTAATTGGAGTCATGGATGCATTTACCACTCTAAAACTAACTTGGAAGACAACTAATCCTGTTTAGGCAGATCCGGGTAGAAAAGATCCAAGAGCAGACAGCTTCACAGGGAAATGAAAAGACCTTGTCAGAAATCTCAGAGAAGAGAGTAACAGCAATCCAACAACCTGAAAACTTACTAAGAAATACAGGAGGAAATAGAAGAAACTTGAATATATTGTACAAGCATTTGCAAAATGCTGTAGAGTTGAATAGCAGTTTACCAAACTTTAGGTAGTTTTTTTTTTTGTAAAGCTGCAGTTACTATGAGTTATACTCAAGGTTGTATTCATATTTTAATATAAATTAAGGGTTGATAGAGCTATGCATAATTAAGCTCCACTATGTTTTGGTTAGAGTACTGTTAAGTTACATGTTATTGCTTTAGTATCCGGATGCTAAGTTCTCTTCAGGTTAGTTTGTATCATGTTTAAGAGTTGTTTAATTCAAAATTCTTCTTAAGTTTTGTTAAAAGATGCCTCTCTAAATTTCAAAGTATAGTTATTTTTTTTTAGACAAAAGGCAACTCCACCTGAAGCAGCTGTGATGACCTGCTAATGAACACGTTTGTAGGTGGAAGAGGATGCAGTTTGTTTGTATGCCTTGAAAACACGTTGATATAGGGGTTTTTTAAGTTAATTTTGTTTTTTGAATGAATTCTAATTTTTTGCAGTTTTAAGGTTGCTGGAGAGATAAGAAGCAATAAATGCAATGCCTTATTACCTATCAAAGATTTCGACATAATCTGAATTCTTAAACAAGAAGGCTGGCAAATTTGCCAGATGAGATTACACAGGGTACAGTTGCGAGAAGCTACTCAGCTGTTCCACAGTCTGCCAAATTACACATTATTGATAAAAATGGCAGGAGACAATGTTTCCTCCTTTAAATGCCTTTATTAAAATATTAGCTCTTTTAGAAACAGGCACCTGGGGGGGTGGGGTGGCCTCCACCGTAGTGCTGAGAAGGAGTCGGGGGGGCTGGGCACTCTGCTGCTGCACACAGCCGAGTGGGGAATTAGCCTCACCCCCTCACGGGAGCATGCTCCCGACAATTCCATTTCGATGTGGTTCTGCCGAGGAGTCGATTGTTTAGAATGTTTTTCTGGTCACAGCGAGATCAAAATTTCAGGCATTAGTTGGCTTTTACTTCTCAGTCTTTATTGCCACCATTCCTTTTGTTTTAAGTTGTTGCCAAAGAGACTTAATTACTGTTTGTTTTGGAAGTTGTCCCGATTTTCCTGAGGCGTTGCATCCTGGGATTCTTAATTACCATAAGGGGTGTTAGAGTTTGGTTCTCGATGAGCAGGGAGAGGGGGGTGAAGTAGCCAGGCAGAGTAGAGAGGTATAGGAGTCTTACGTTGCCATGGAAACGACATTCTTGTCTGACAGGCCACGAAGATATATTACAAAATGAGTACAAGCAGTTTCTAGCATTTAACTTCACAATTCTATAACTAATAACTTCTAACTTTATACTTTAATTTTTAAGAGTTGTTTTAAACCTCGTTTTTCACATTATTATGTTTGTTTTCAGTAACCCTGCATTTTAAGAAGTTTTACTAAATTCTTGTTTTGGTGAAATTTGCAGTTGCCACGGATTTTTCTCATAACTGATTTACTTATCAGTTTACTATGCTTGTTGAGACTTTTATCCCTCCAGTATACCATCATGCTGTTATTCTACTTACGGATTATTCACTTTTTCATTTTATTTTTGTGTTAAGATTAGTAGAATAAGCTACGTCTTGTCGTATTTATAGTTGTATTGATGGTACACTTTGATTATGAGTATGACGGTTGAGTATGATGGTTGACTTTGACTTTTCTTCAGGGTACCTTCTGTTTACTGAACTAATAATTGAGCTACATTTTGTTAATTTGAAGTCATTTTAGGGCAGAGTTCTATTGAGTTCATCTCGTTAAGCTTTATTGCTGTCAAAATTCCTTGATACCAGGTTTGAGTGTTATTCAGTCTGAGTTAGTATGGCTTTTCCTAGTCAGTTGTTCAGTGTTTTTCTTTTTTATGCATCCCGATACCCATGGCTTGTGGCCGTAAAGGCTGTGCAGGAGGCAGAGCTGTTTGGACTTTTCTGTGTTTTCTAGGGGTTCTTTGGGCCTCTTGATGTCTTTGAGCTTGGGCAGAAGGTGGAAGCTTTTGGGGACCTTATTCTGAGTGGTAGAGAGATTCTCTGGTCTTTTCTTCGTGGAATGTTTTTGTCCATCCTTGCTGTGGGATGCTGTGTGTCTTTTCAGCTTTGGATTGGGTTTGTCAGTGCAGTCTCTTTTTGCTTCCATCCTGGTGTTCAGATTCCAACTCATTTGGTGAAAGAGCTCATAATTTTACCTCCCCTTTTGTTTCATTTTACTGTTATAAATATATGAATGTTTGGAATATCTTATCTCAACTTTTTCAGATAGTTACGACTGATATATTTTTCAAGAGAAAAGGTTACAGGTGGAAACAATCTTGAATCATGGGAGAGCACAGCCTTGAGCCGTGGGGAACGGCCAAGAGCCGGGAAATATATTGCGTCCGAGGAGATGCAGGCCATGGTCTGGAGAACCGTGGATTTCACCCCTGATAAGTCACAGCTGTGTTTTGAGTGTGATAAAAGAATAGCATAGCTAGTCAGAGGAAGATCCTGAGGAAGAAGGAATTGAAGGTATTGCAAGAACGGTTTGGGAAGACTAGATGACTTACCAAATGGGAGAGACACTTCCTGCTGTGGGGAATCTGCTGTGAGGTCAGTCTGGGTCTGTAGTTGGACCCTGCAGTAGGAGTTTTGCAGTCATAGTTGAGCTAGGTGAAGGCCTACGGTCTGAGGCAGCAAGGGAATACTTATCGTATTCTACTGTCATAGTCCTACTAGAATGCAGCCATATTCTAGTAAGAAATAACCAGCAGTCAGAGTCTGCAAAAGGAACCCTACGGTGGGAGTTTACTGCAGTTAACTGTCAGTGAATAGTTAGGATCAGGATGGCTGAATTATAAAGAACAAACCAGGACCTTTTCTCATTTTTAGACAAGAGTCTGTAGCTTGACCGTTTCTATCTCAAACGTGAGGTCTGAATATTAATTGTATGGTGTGAACTTACTGATATAATAATAGGCATTATTCATAGGTTAGTATTATTATGTTGTAGCCGGCTTCTTAGAAAACACGTGTTGTTTCAAGATTTTATTTATTTTTTTCTTTAATTGCTTTAAGCATTTCATAACTGCTATGGTTAAGGACTTTGTTTTAAAATGTGTTACATTGTTCTCTAGCTGTTTATGCTAGTTTCTCCACTAGCTCAGTGGTTTGACCCAGTGCTGTCTCATGATTTTTAAGTATTTTTCAGGGTTCCAAGAAACGATATATGAGCTTCATCGAAAACCTCCTTTGAACTGATGATGTTGTGACCTTTAGTTATTGTTACAGAAGCACTCTAACAGTTTGCCGTGTTTAAGGCATCCCTATCCTGAGAGAATTTCGGAGGAGACCAGTTATTAGATGGTTCAATTAGTCTTTCACCCTAAGATTCTTAGGAACCTTGTTTTGAAATATGTCTAGGGAATTCTCTTCCAGTTAAAGCTCAAGCAGTGGCCCGGCCTTGGTTCTCCCTGGATGGCAAATTTGCCAACAGACCCAGGTGTTTTCTGCCTTAAAACAATATTCAAGTTGCCTTGACTTGGCAATTTGACCCTATGGATATGACAGCTGGACTTATCTTTGACAAGAGCTTGGAGAATCATTATCTGGAGAATGATTGTCCAAATCTTCACTGATTTGAGGTTTGTCAGCTGTTGCAGACTCTGGGATGATGGTACAGGATTTCAGAGATTGCTAATTACCTAATTTCACATGTGTTAATGATTAGGTGTGTTATCTGAAATATTCCTAATGGTTGTACCTGACTTATTCCTGATTGCTGTCAGTTTCTTCTTTCACTACATATATAGTTTTGGTTTGTTATTCCCTTTATGTCCTTAGCAAGAGACACGCATGCTGTTTTTGACACAAAAAACAAAAACAAACAAAAAAAAGGGGGGGAATAAGGGGGAATTTAGTGCCTTAAGAAGGTTGAATAATGCAAGATGTGCATCGGAACTTTAGACAACAGATAATTTTGAATAATGTAATGGTTATGTTAGAGATTTGGAAAAAGAGTTATCAAATCTAAATTTAAATTTTGAGCTGAGATCACCTCTTCCAGAGGATCTACGTGTTCAGATCTACCAAGTTTCTGGTTGTAATCTACATGCAATTGGAAAACAAGTAAGTGAAAAAACACTCTGTAACCTAGCTGCATGAAGTTTCCCAAAGGAGTTTCCAGGCTTTTAAGGGAAAATCCACCTTTATCAATATAGAATTTTTTTTCAGAATATATTCTACTTGATGCATTAACTTAAAGAGAAGAGGTGCATGTGTTTTTATCATTAACAGGTTAAAAGTAGTCATCTATTCATTTGATCAGACATCAATTGCCTCTGAGAAAAATGAGATCCAGTGAGAAGTGAACTTCACCACCACCCAGCCTTCGTAATTGGAACAGGAGCAAAAGTAGGACTGCCAGAAGATGGCTGTCTCTAGAGACTTACAGAGGAAACTAGTCAGCAAAAGCCTTATGTCACCATCATAGTATAGTGTTCCTAGTAACCTTCTTTGGCTATTTCCTGTTCCAGGTTCCCAAAAAGACATTTAGTGATGTCAAGAATCAACATTTTCAGCTAATGGACCTTTTCCTGAGTCTCAACTATTTGGACATTATTTTATTTTTCTCATGCTGTGAGACCCTGTGTCAGTGACATGATTGGATTTAATTAGTTTGGTTGATTCTAGTTGTTTTTTTATGTATCTTGTCCCGTATTTAATAGATAACCGGTAATAGCCTTAATAAGATGCAAATTGTTTTAACAGCAGAACATACGAGCAATGTCTTAGTCCCACGTCCCAGGGGTAATAGTGTAGTCCTTGACCCCAATTTTCCATGGTATCAGAACATGGCTGAATATTGCCACAACTGGACTTGTTCTGGAAGTGCTGGTGAGGGTGCGTCTGTGGGAATGTTTCCACATTCTTTCATTACAGGGTATTCCTTTTTGGTCTGTGGAGATGGGGCATGGCCCGTGGTCCCGAGTGGTGCATTTGGTGGACCCTGTTGCTTCGGGAGACTGGCTATGTTTGCTTCTAGAAAGGGCGAGTTACTGGATTGGACAATTTGGAGAGCGGGACATGGCAAGAGAACTAAAGGAGCGATCACAGGCTTGGGACCTGATTGTGGCAATCACATAAAGTCTTGGGGCGCTCCAGTACGAATGGTGGCATCGATCTTTACTCCAGGTGTTGTTGCTGCTCAAGCTTTGACTACACTTGATGGGTTGGGATGGTGGACAGCTGAGCAGTTGAATATAACTTCAGCTGTTTTAGATCGCATGCTCACTGATGTAGATAGTATTAGACACAGCACACTGCAAAATAGAGCTGTTCTAGAGTTTTGCTATTAGCTCACAGGCACGGGTGTGAAAAATTTTGAAGGGATGTGTTGCATGAACCTCTCTGACCATTCGGCATCCATTCACAGGAAACTCGGGTGTAGGAGCCTGTTGGAGCAGATGGGACGGCGACGAGAGAGATCTCTGGAGTCCAGGGCAGCTCTTGAAACATGTGGTTTATTGCATAGGTCGTGGGTGCAAGAGCTCTGCTTAAGCTGCCAGCCACAGCTATAAACATGCCTGAGGAGAGAGTGAGAGAGAGATGGCATCGCAAATGCTGCCGTGGAGCAAGAGCAAGAGAGAGGGAGAGGGAGGGGGAGAGCAAGCTCAGAGAGCTAAGTTCTTGTTACAATACATTATATCTTTCTGTGGTGAATATTCTAATTTACACTAACCAACCAGTACAAGACACAAATCCTATAGAATCTACATACAGCCTATAAGAACTACTACATTACCATGCTGTGTTATATTTTAAACTCTAAAGCTACTCTTTAGACTCTTCTTTTGCTGCATTGACCTTTGGGTCCCTCAGCTAGCAGAAGGGTATTGTTCAATCAAAAGGGATTCTTCTTCAGCTGGCTAGACTATTGTTTTCTGGTTATATAGTAACTAAGGCTCGGTATCCTATATCTCAAAGCTAGCTTTCATTTCTACTTTGATTATAGGTATCATATTTTCAGAATCTTTTGCCAAGCAATCATATTTATAAGGTTTCCCTGTTTCATCTTCCCCAACACACGGGCAACTACAGGATAACATAAAGAAGTTGACTGTTGGTGACTGGGGTTTGGATGAATGGTTTGAGGGGTGGGGAATCACTGGATGTTTGGAGGATATTACAAAGGGAGCTTTGTTGTTACTAGTAGTCATTGTTTTGTTGCTTTGTATTATTTCATGCATTGTGGAGTTGGTGGCTCCCTTGGCAGAGAATGCAGTGGGGACAGTTTGGCTGGTGCAAGAAAAAAGAAGGGGGAATTGTAGCAATGTATCTGTCTAACAGGCTGTCCTGGGTTGATGGTGCCTCCTATCCCAATCGTGC
The DNA here is from genome assembly GCA_024734555.1 of Trochalopteron elliotii. NCBI lineage: Eukaryota > Metazoa > Chordata > Aves > Passeriformes > Leiothrichidae > Trochalopteron > Trochalopteron elliotii. Next base: position 39,642 of record JANPWX010017113.1, read on the forward strand.
AGCTTTATCTCTGTGTACTACACTGTTATGTCTAATAGCTGCCCCCCCCCCCCCTCGGTGGGCTGTTTTGCCGCGGTGGGGCTACTTGTTCTTTGGGCTTTGCTGCCAGCTCGGCTTTGCTGCTGGCTTTGCTTTGCTGCTGGCTTTGTTTTTGCTTTTGCTGGTTTTCGCTGCTTTCGTTTTTTTTCCCCTTTTTCTCTCCCTTTTTTCTTCCCCGGCCCCCCCCCCGAAGATCATTGGACCGGCTCCGGACCTGACCTGGGAATATCTGGGGGTCCCCAACGCCCGAGACAGAAGCTCTGCACCCTCCCCTCACAGCAACTGCTTGAGTATTTTTCTTTTCCCTTGTGTTGGGGAGTGTTTTTGTTTATTTGTCAATAAATAGGTTTTTTCCACTTCCCCTCCCAGGAATTCCTTCTCAAACCCAGAGCTGGGGGGGGAAGGGGTGGTGGAGGTTTGTTTTCTGGGGAGCTCCTTCTGGAGACCTTCCCCTAATTTGTCCTAAACCAGGACAGAATACTTTTCGTGCGTTGGCCGGGAAAGCCCAGAGGAAGTGGAAAAAACTTTAATAATAATATTGGTGGTTCTAATTGTTTTGTGGGTGTATTGGTATGGTTTTTTCCGGATTCATAATGTCATTTGGGGTGGAAGCCTGCCGGTATTTCTGGTCCCTAGGGTTTTTTGAAGTTTTAATACCTCTGTGGTACCTAGGGTTATTTCCTTACCCAGAAACAGCTCTGGTATTGACCCTAATACGTAGTTCCTGTAGCCATGGGGTACTAACCAGAATATTCATTGGGCTGGGCTTGTTTGTAATGATTTACAGGAGGGTTATAAAAATGCTGGAATCCGTTCCAGAAGTGTATGTTTCATTGTTATGGGTGTGTACTCAGTTTGTTGGGGGAGAAGCAGGGGAAGGGGTTTTCCAGCCTCTGTTCTCCTTCTTCTCCTTTGGATTGCTTACATCTCTATTAGAAAATGTTCAGTCTCCCCTGAGTGTTAAAGAGACCATCTTTCTGGCATTTAATTTAGTAAGTTTTTTCTATACTGTCGGCAGTTTATATAAAATGAAAGCTGAGATTTCCAAAGGGGCTAATGAGACTTCTGATTTAGGAGTAAAGCCAAGCAGGAGAAATCTTGAGTGGAGTGGGAAATGGGAGGATATGGGCCAAATTTTAAAGGAATTCTCTGATCCTATAGTCTGGGACTTCCCATCTGAACAAATTCAGAACCCAGCTGAGGTGGCAAAGTACCTGAAAGAGAAGTGCCATGGTAATACTAAAGAGAAAAGGATTATTGTAGTGAGCTGGGCCCTGGCATATGTCTATCGTACTCTGCTAGACACTGTAGGGCAGCAGATAGAAGAAAGGGAACAGGGAGATAAATTAGTTACTATTCCAGTCACTCAGGCTGCAGCTAATATCCCAGGCTCCAGGCCAGTAGCTGAACTAGACAGTAGGCCTCAACCAATGGCTGTTGCTGCTAATACAAGAGGCAAAAAGTGTAAAAGCAAGACCGATCGCAAGGTGGAGGATGATGATGATGATCCAGGAGAAGGACCTTCACCAAAATCAGAAGCCACATCGAAGGGTACAGATTCTGGAGCCAATATTGATTCCTTTTCCCTAAAGGACCTTCGAGGCCTAAGAAAGGACTACAGGCGACAACCCGATGAATCTATAATTAGTTGGTTAGTCCGCCTTTGGGATGCTGCAGGGGAGGCTACCATTCTGGATGGCACTGAAGTGAGGCATTTGGGATCTCTGTCACATGATCCTGTCATCGACCAAAGCATGATGAGGGAGGCTAGCCCTCACAGTCTCTGGGAACGGATCCTGGACAGTGTAGCACGAAGATACCTGTGTGCAGATGACCTCTATTTGCAGCAGACACAGTGGAAGACCATAGAACAGGGGATCCAACGTCTGAGAGAGATGGCGGTAGCAGAGCTCATTTTTTCAGATGACATAACAACTAGGAATCCAGACTTGGTACCATGTACACCTGTAATGTGGAGGAAACTTGTGCGACTTGGGCCACCTGAATACGCTTCTGCTCTAGCAATAATGAAGCGGGATGAGACATATGAGACTGTGCTCGACATGGCGAAGAAGCTTCGAGCATATGCAGATGCCGTGCATGGCCCAACACATGCCAGAATTGCAGCTGTGGAAACACGACTGCAGAAACTAGAAGACAAAATAGAAGAGAATCATAAGAAACTCAGGGAAGAGATTAAGGAGGATTTCCTCCAAATCTCGGCTGTACAAATTAGAGGCCCTGGTATCCAACGCCGGTGCTCCTTTGATGGGGAGAGAAGGTACACCCCACGAGCTGAGTTGTGGTTCTTCCTGCGTGAGTCTGGAGAAAACATGAGGAGATGGGATGGAAAACCCACTGCTGCTCTGGCACGACGGGTACGCAATTTGAAGGAAGGTAAGATTCAAAGAGGAAGTTTCACTAAACAGAGAGCAGCTCCAGTTGCTCGTAGCCAAAATGCCAAGTATGATGACGATGATGACATGTCCGATCCCCTTGAAGGAAACTCTAAGACATATAGCCAAGGAAAGAAGGATAATCAGGCTTAGAGGGGCCCTGCCTCTAGCCAGGTAGAGGTTAGGGAAAATCGTGTTTTTTGGAATGTGCGGGTTCGTTGGCCTGGCACATTGAAGCTACAACACTATGAGGCTTTGGTTGACACTGGTGCACAGTGTACATTGATGCCTTTGAGATGTGTAGGGGCAGAATCTGTTTCTATTGCTGCTGTGACCGGGGGATCACAGGACTATACGTTGGTGGAGGCAGATGTGAGCCTGACTAGGAATGAGTGGAAGAAACACCCTATTGCGACTGGCCCAGAGGCCCCATGCATCTTGGGCATAGATTACCTCCGGAGTGGGTATTTTAAAGACCCGAAAGGATTCAGGTGGGCCTTCGGAATAGCAGCTGTGATGACAGAAAGCATTCGGCAATTGAACACCTTGCCTGGACTGTCCGAGAACCCACTCACAGTAGGACTTTTGAAGGGAGAAGAACAAATGGTACCAATTGCCACTTCGATAGTGCATCGTCGACAATATAGAACAACTCGAGATGCCGTGATCCCCATCCACAAGATGATTCGAGAGCTGGAGAGCCAAGGGGTGGTCAGCAAAACCCACTCACCCTTCAACAGCCCCATCTGGCCTGTGCGAAAATCTGACGGAGAATGGAGATTGACTGTGGATTATCGTGCCTTGAATGAAGTGACTCCACCTCCGAGCGCGGCCCTACCAGACATGCTGGAACTGCAGTATGAGCTGGAGTCCAAGGCAGCAAAGTGGTACTCCACTATTGACATTGCTAATGCATTTTTCTCCATTCCTCTGGCAGCAGAATGCAGGCCTCACTTTGCCTTTACATGGAGGGGAGTGCAGTACACCTGGAACAGACTGCCCCAGGGGTGGAAACACAGTCCTACCATATGTCATGGACTGATTCAAGCCACACTAGAAAAGGAAGAGGCTCCAGAACATTTACAATAAATTGATGATATCATTTTGTGGGGAAACACAGCAGTAGAAGTGTTGGAGAAAGGAGAGAAAATCATCCAAATTCTCCTGGAAGCCGGCTTTGCTATTAAGAAAAGTAAAGTTAAGGGACCTGCTTGGGAGATCCAGTTCCTGGGAGTGAAGTGGCAAGATGGACGGCGTCAGATTCCTACTGATGTCATTAACAAAATTACAGCTATGTCCCCACCAACTGACAAGAAAGAAATACAAGCTTTCTTAGGGGCTATAGGTTTCTGGAGGATGCACATTCCTGAGTACAGTCAGATCGTGAGCCCCCTTTACCTGGTTACCCGCAAGAAGAACGATTTCTACTGGGGCCCCGAACAGCAACAAGCTTTCACCCAGATCAAGCAGGAGATTGCTCATGCTGTAGCCCTTGGCCCAGTTAGGACGGGACCAGATGTAAAGAACGTGCTCTACTCTGCAGCCGGGAGCCATGGTCTGTCCTGGAGCCTTTGGCAAAAGGTGCCTGGGGAGACTCGAGGCCGACCATTGGGATTCTGGAGTTGGAGCTACAGGGGGTCTGAAGATAACTACACCCCAACGGAAAAGGAAATCTTGGCTGCTTATGAAGGAGTCCAAGCCGCTTCGGAGGTGATTGGTACAGAAGCACAACTCCTCCTGGCACCCCGACTACCGGTGCTAGGGTGGATGTTTAGAGGAAAGGTTCCCTCCATCCACCATGCTACCCGTGCTACATGGAGCAAGTGGATTGCCCTCATCACACAACGTGCCCGAGTTGGGAAACTAGATCGCCCTGGGATTTTGGAAGTGATTACAAATTGGCCTGAAGGTGAAAGTTTTAATGTCTCAGATGAAGAACAAGAACCAGTGACCCGGGTTAAGGAAGCTCCACCATACGACCAGCTGCCAGCAGAGGAAACATGTTACGCTTTATTCACCGACGGTTCCTGTCGAGTCATAGGGATGAGTCGGAGGTGGAAAGCAGCTGTATGGAGCCCCACACGACAGGTCGCAGAGGCTACTGAAGGAAAGGGTGGATCCAGCCAATTTGCCGAACTCAAAGCCATTCAACTGGCCCTAGGTATTGCAGAGAGAGAGGAGTGGCCAAGGCTCTATCTGTATACTGATTCTTGGATGGTAGCCAATGCTCTGTGGGGGTGGCTGAAGAGATGGAAAGAGGCGAACTGGCAGCGTAGAGGAAAGCCAATTTGGGCTGCTGAAGAGTGGAAAGATATCGCTACCCGATTAGAGAAACTACCTGTGAAGATTCGCCATGTAGATGCCCATGTCCCCAGAAGTAGAGCTAATGAGGAGCAGCAAAACAATCAGCAGGTAGATCAGGCTGCAAAGATAGGGGAGTTGAAGATAGACCTTGACTGGGAGCACGAGGGAGAGTTGTTCCTAGCACGATGGGCCCATGATGCCTCAGGCCACCAGGGTAGAGATGCCACCTATAAGTGGGCACGAGACCAAGGGGTGGATCTAACCATGGACAGCATTTCTCAGGTTATCCATGACTGTGAGACATGCGCTGCCATTAAGCAAGCCAAGCGGGTGAAGCCCCTCTGGTATGGAGGGCGGTGGTCCAAGTACAAGTACGGGGAGGCCTGGCAGATTGATTACATCACGCTGCCTCAAACCCGCCAAGGCAAGCGCCATGTGCTGACCATGGTGAAAGCCACCACGGGATGGTTGGAAACCTACCCTGTGTCTCATGCTACAGCCTGCAACACCATCCTGGGCCTTGAAAAGCAGGTCCTTTGGAGGCACAGTACTCTGGAGAGGATTGAGTCAGACAACGGGACTCATTTTAAAAATAATCTTATTAAAACCTGGGCTAGGGAACATGGCATTGAGTGGGTGTACCATATCCTCTACCATGCACCAGCTGCAGGTAAAGTGGAGAGGTACAATGGATTGTTAAAAACCACCCTGAAAGCATTGGGTGGGGGGGTCTTTCAAAAACTGGGAGCAGCATTTGGCAAAGGCCACCTGGTTGGTTAACACCCGAGGTTCCACCAACCGAGCGGGTCCTGCTCAGTCTGAGCTCCTTAATATCATAGATGGAGATAAAGCCCCAGTGGCCCATGTCAGAGGTTTGTTGGGAAAGACAGTATGGATCAACCCTGCCTCAAGTACAGGCAAACCCATCCGTGGGATTGTTTTTGCTCAAGGACCAGGTTATACATGGTGGATAATGCAGAAAGATGGAATAACACGATGTGTACCTCAGGGAGATCTGAATGTGGGGTGAGACTCCTATGTAAATGTCATTGTTGGATGAATGTTACTACATGAAACAGAAGGAAACGTATAAGTGTCAAAGGTTTGAGTAAGTAAGATGGAAGGAAATGTGTAAGTGTTGAAGGTTTGAGTAAGTGAGATGCAAGTTTTTTTATTGTATGTTCACGATATGGGATAAGGGGTGGAATGTCCTGGGTTGATGGCGCCTCCTATCCCAATCATGCAGCTTTATCTCTGTGTACTACACTGTTATGTCTAATAGCTGCCCCCCCCTCGGTGGGCTGTTTTGCCGCGGTGGGGCTACTTGTTCTTTGGGCTTTGCTGCTAGCTTTGCTTTGCTGATAGCTTGGCTTTGCTGCTGGCTTTGCTTTGCTGCTAGCTCAGCTTTGCTGCTAGCTCGGCTTTGCTGCTGGCTTTGCTTTGCTGCTGGCTTTGTTTTTGCTTTTGCTTTTGTTTTTGCTTTTGCTTTTGCTGGTTTTTGCTGCTTTCTTTTTTTTTTCCCCTTTTTCTCTCCCTTTTTTTTTCCCCCCCCCCCCCCCCGAAGATCATTGGACCGGCTCCGGACCTGACCTGGGAATATCTGGGGGTCCCCAATGTCTGAGACAGAAGCTCTGCGCCCTCCCTTCACAGCAACTGCTTGAGCATTTTTCTTTTCCCTTGTGTTGGGGAGTGTTTTTGTTTATTTGTCAATAAATAGGTTTTTTCCACTTCTCCTCCGAGGAATTCCTTCTCAGACCCAGAGCTGGGGGGGAAGGGGTGGTGGAGGTTTGTTTTCTGGGGGGCTCCTTCTGGAGACCTTCCCCTAATTTGTCCTAAACCAGGACACAGGCCATTCTGATGCACCAGCCAAATTGGTTGTGAGTAACATTATCTAACCACCTGCAGTTTTGTTGTTAGAGCTCTCAGGAATCCATCAAGGTTACTGAGAAAACAACAGGATCAAAAATAAGAAGAGAGCCTGAGAAAATGTCTGCAAAGAATGTAAATCCTAGATAGGGGAAGCACAACGTGAGGATGGATGCTTGACCAATTGGATGTCCTGAAGGATGTGTGCCTGCCTTATGAAGAAGCAGCTTAGCCAACCCAGAGATGTGTGCCCACGTGGACAGTAGACCTCGAATCTACATCTGCCATGTAATGAAAACAATAAACGGCTTCTGTTGGAATCATATCGATTCAGTTATTCAGTGGCCCATTTTCCCCTGCAATGATGTTCACCAAAAACAGGATGAAGTACACTAAACCTACAAGGCTACCGAGATTATAAGGCTCCTCAGATCCCCGGAACCAGATTAGACCAGACTCATGGTTTGGACTGTGACCAAAGGATCAGTAAACATGCACAAGGAGACGGTGTGAAAAGGTCGACTTTGATGAAGACCACTTACCTCATCCTCTGCGACCCCCAAGAGGACCACCAGAGACAAGTACTCAGGCGAAAGGGACTGATAAGTGAATTAGTGTACGATGTGGGACAAGGTGGAGACAGGAAATGAATATGCATAGATGTATTGCAAAACCCAATGTATATGTAACATTTTAGAGGATAAAAAGGAACACTGAGAGTGAGTAGATGCGCATGTCTTTGCGGAATGATCCCACATGGGCCAGGCCGAATTGATGCCTTAAGTTTTAGTTTCCATGTTTGCAGATTCTGTGCTGCCTAGGGATGTAGTTCTGAGCCCCATATTAAGTGGCAGTAAGCTCTCTTCACAGAGTAGGTAGACAAAACAAATCCTTTTTCTGTGGAGAACCAAGGACATCTTTCAGGCCCAAAAGCATAAACAACGGTGGACTGAAGGGAGGAACAAGAAGGATGAGACCTCACAATCTGAAGCTGTAAATGGACAATTAAACCCCAATATGCAAATGGACCAAAACTGATAAAAATGTAAGACCTTGTGACCGGGGGGCCATTTTTTGTGACTATTCTTGGTCCAGCTGGGGTGCAGCCTTGGTCAGGCTCCTGTCCTGCCCAGGGTGGATCCTGGAGGCCTTTCAATAAATACCTACTTTATTCTCTAGCTCTGTCCAGTCTCTGTTTCAGGTCAGCCTTCCAGGCAACAGAATAAACTACATATCTACTTTATAACTCACTTTGTCTTTGAGTTTTAGAGTCTTTCCATGTATCACAGGTGTCTGCTAGTGTTATAAATATATTATATGATTGGCTTTTTGCAAATATTGAAATAAATACTATATGTGTTATATTAGAAAGTTATGTTGCATTAATATAGTATGCTTAAACTGTCTGTTTGGTCAGGATAACATCCAGTGAACATGTAAAGAGGACCCTGCTATTGATATACCAACTATCAGCATCTACCATCTGAAGAAAGTATGGACCAAGGCCCAAGCTGGAGGTGATAATGATGACACAGCCAAGAAACATGCATGCTCTAAAAAGGCAGACCCAAGGAGGGACCATGCTAAACAGTTCCTGGAATAGGGAAACTAGTTTGTGGAAAAGTTTGAATATTCAACAAGACTGATGCAATAGAAAGGGTATTTAAAGAAGGCCTCTGAAACAGCAGATTGTGGACTTGGCTAAATGCCAAGTCACCCGGCCAGCTGTACTTCCTTTTGTTTAATCTGTTTCCTAATTGTCTTATTTTTTTATTATTAAACCTATTTCTTAAAATTTACCAGGAAAGTGAACTCTGTTTTTCACACTAGGGAAAGCCAGGGCCTCCCTTGGAACAGAGAATGTAAACCCACTCCCTCCAAATTATTATACTTTTGAAATTAAGGGTCTCTCAGGCAAAGGTATGGGGATAGGAATAACAGTTCTTTACTAGTATGTATAACAAGGCAAACAAACAATAACTACGGCATTAACAACAAAACAAAACCAGGAAACCTCGTGACAGCCTTCTCGGCCGAGATAGAAAGGGATGGAAGAGAGGCTTTGCTTCACAAAACCTTGGGACAGTCTCATCCCGGTGCCCCTGCAGGACTCTGAGGAGCACCAAGCTGGAACCTTGGATAAATCCTGGGCTGGTGGATGAGATATATTAGAAGCTCTGCAGTGGTAGCTGGAACTGTGGGACATCCCGGCGGGCCGGGAGTGCGGGGCTACAGCGTCGCAAAAAAATACTCAGAGCAGCGCCAAAGAAGCGGCCGGGCATGACAGCGGCGGCCCTGCTCCAGCAAGGCAGGAGATAGACACATGAACAGATGGTGATAAATCCCTAGGTAGGACTGGACCTCGGTGGTAGCAGTGAATCCTCCCCGCAGTAAAGCCACACCTTGATGCCTAGAGAGAGAGAGAGCAGCTGCCCCACCCCCTTCCCCTCCGAGGGAAACTCCCAGAGACAAAAGAAGTGTAGCCCAATGCTACCCTACCCTCCTCTCCCGACTTTTGGCCACCTCTTTGTTTTGGTCAAGCACCCACAAGTACCCAGCAGTTAGTCTCCTAGCAACTTATGGGAAAAAAATTCCATAGTTAAAAAAGGAAGAAATTTAACCCCCAACACCAAATCTTGAAATTTGCTTTAAATCACTGAGTTTCTTAAATGGAAATAGATTCTTTCTGTATCCCATTGAGGTTTTGAGCTTTCAAAATATGCTCTTCACATTTGCCAGATTTTTTCCTATGAGTGGGTCACCCCAGTTGCACTGGCCATTTCATATGTTAAGGGAAAGCTGGTATTGTTTTCAGAATGCTTTGGGAAGTTGAAGGTACAGCAACACTGAAACTGATAGGAAGCAACTACATGCAAGCCCTGAGATCTTCAAAGCATCTAGTCTGTAATATATGTTACAAAATAATTCATGCAAAAGAATTAAAAACTATAGCATTTGTATAACCAAAGCTGATAACAAGGAAAAAGCAGTTTGCATCAGGTGATAAGGGAAGAGAAATGCCGATACCAAGCAAGGATAAGCTGTCTCCAGAAAATGTTTATTCCAAAGGATTTCTTCGTCTGACAAGGCCCCAGTGATATGCATTCAATATGCACCAACGATAAGATAATATTTGTCGCCAAAGATGTTTATTCCCGAACAGAATTCCAGTAAGGAGATGAATTATTCACCCATTCCGGGAAACTTTTCATCAGACTGGCAGCAAGAAAAGAAAAATACATGAATATGCTAAAAGGATAAGATCAACAAAAGAGCGAAAAGACCCCCCCCCGCTCAGACGAAAAAAAGTATAAAACAAGACCCTGCGAAAGCAAGATTTGTGAACCATGGGGATTTTAAGCAATAGACTTCAAATCTGTTTCACCCAGTACCGATCGCCTGGCTCAGCACTGTGTTGCTTGTGGCTTTTCAAAACTTAGACTTTGATAATTTAATAAATTCTCTTTAATTATTAAATTGGCTGATTCATTTATAACACAGTCCTTAAATATCAATGGTTTAAGTAAAGCCTAAAGTAATTGCAAATTTTATTAATCCTGTGCCAGAGCATCCTACTGTGGTATATGTGCTGAGTAAATTCATGTATCAAATATATTGTATGTCATAACCTAAGAATTATGCTGCAAGATCTGATTTCCAAAAATTGCAAAAGGCATCTCCTACTACCGAGGCCCATTTGCAAGTGTAAAGGTTCTCAAATAATAGCAGGGCGAAACCAGGATTTGCAACAGAAAGAACAGGGCTGAGCAGGAGATGGCTCTTTCATCAAGGGTGGACTCACCACTTCACGGACGATCAGTGCCTGATACCGATCTAGGTGGAGGGAACCCGGAGATTGAACGGATCACCATCCCAATGCCCAGTTCCAGGAACCCAATTCAGACCCCAGACACTGCCAGGAAAATCTTTCAAAACCAAACAGTGAAAGAAAGAAGTACATGAATATGCACACCGGACAAACACTCACAATAGACTTGCTTCTGGGCAGAAAAACTGTATAAAATCTGCACTCTGAAACCCAGTGTTGGTGGACGAGGTGGATCAGCTCCATTGAGGCTGTTCCTGCGTTCACCCAATTTCGATCAATGTTGAATGCTTTTATTGTGGTGATTTATTAAAAATATGGATATTGATTTAATACCAATATCCAACTATGACGGACAAAGACTCTCTAACAGTTTAAAGTTAGAAAGTGTATGTTTATTACCATGCCGGGCAGCGTGCGGGATAGCTCCCAAATACACACGCGCAATCTACAGATGATCACAGGGTCTTTTTATGTACAGGAGTATTGAATACCCAAAACACAAATGCATATTCATAGCTCTGGTACATCCCATTCTCCGCTTCGTATGGTAATTAGCCAAAAAGCCATTAAGCATGCGTAGTTTGTTCTTTGAAATGGGTCGGTGGTACTTTTTATGGGGTGGGGTCTCAAAATGATGAAGTAAATGGGTCTTCCTCGCTTTGACTTTTTAACATTTTAGTGCTACGTAACAATGGAATCCTGTTTTTCCAGGGCTCTTTGATTTATGATTGTATTGTATTCTTGGAGTCTATTGATTAGTCAGAATACGTAAACAGGCCTCATGATTTATCGGTTCCTTAAATCCGGCTACTGTTAGTAGAGGGAAGTATATCTATCTTACCTCAGCAATATCTAGTTTAACAGAAGTCTTTAATTCTTAAATATTAATGTCTCAGTCTTATCCGGCTAATCCACTCTGTGGTGCAAGGCATGCAAATTGCAGCCCTGCCCACTGACCCTGAACTCGCTGGGGAGAAAACTGGTCAGATTTCTAAAGTATCTAGGATAATGAAATTGGAAAAGAGGGAAGAAACAAGTAAAGCAGCAGAAGCCCTGGAAAAATTTGAGGAGAAAATCAAAGAAGAGAATAGATCTTATCAGAAATACTGTGAGATAACACAGGAGGAGTGGGATGATTATGACAGGTTCAAAGATGACTGGTAACCAAAAAGAAATAACCACTACTGTGAAAAATAAAGTTTAAAACAACTCCTAAAAGTTAAAATATAAAGTTAGAAAGTATTAGTTATATTAGTTATAGAAATGTAAAGTTAAATGTTAGAAACTCTTTGTACTCATTTTTGTAATATATTGTGACCTGTCAAGCAAGAATGTCATTTCCATGGCAACGTAAGACTCCTACACCTCTCTACTCGGCCTGGCTATCTCACCCCCCCTGCCCCCGTCTCCTACTCTAACACCCCTTATGGTAATTAAAGATCCCAGGATGCAACACCTCAGGAAAATCGGGACAACTTCCAAAATAAACAGTAATTAAGACTCTTTGACAACAACTTAAAACAAAAAGAATAATAACCATAAAGACTGAAGAGTACAGGCCAATTGATGCCAGGACCTTTAGATCTCGCCGTGACCAGAAGAGCAGTCTGAACATCCGACTCATCAGTGGAAATCACATTGGACTGGAATTGTCGGGAGCATGCTCCCATGAGGGGGGAGGCTAATTCCCCACTCGGCTGTGTGCAGCAGCAGAGTGTCCAGCCCCTCCCTCCTTCTCAGCACTGTGGTGGAGGCCACGCCACCTCCCCTGAGGCGCCTGCTTCTAAAAGAGCTATACTTTAATAAAGGCATTTAAAGGAGGAAACATCGTCTCCTGCCCAATTTTTCTCAGATGGTGCCGAAACCCGGGAGTGGCCACACCCAGAAGAGGATAGAAGAGGACAGAAGTGGACAGAAGTGGACGTCATCGGGCCCCGAACCTCTGGGAATGCTGGCTCCCCCCGGATCAAGAAAACCACGCTCTCCAGCATCATTGGGACATTGCTGCGGAGCACCAAGAAGACCACGCTCCCAGCGTTGGGACACACTGCTGAGGAGCACTCGGTAAGACCTCGTGACGGGAGGCGAGTGAGTGTGTGAAGGGGGAAGGGACCATCCTGGGCCCCCCCGAGTGAGTGTGGCTTTTGAGTACCGGTGTGGTGACTCCTGCAAAGGAGCCCATCGGGAAAAGGAGGAAGTGAGTGAATAAAGCGCTCCCAGGGGCTTAGAGGCCCCCCTCCGAGTGGGCGGAGGAAACCTAGGGTGTGAGTGGCCCGTGAGAGGCTGTTTGTGGGGCAGGCCCTCCCAACGGGGGTGGGCCACCGAGGCCGTCCCAAGCGTGCGGGAAGGCTGAGGGCAAGAGCGTGAGGCACGTACCACACTAGTACCGGGAGCTTAGGATAGCTCAACGTGTGGGGAGTGTTTGAGAGCACTGGCCGAGGCACGGCCCGGGGGTCTGCGGGTGTCGGGGATAAGCACACACTGCGCAAGTTCAGGGAGTTCAGAGTAACTCAAGGCGGGAGGAGTGCTTGATCTTTCAGAACCCGTGGATACTGGCTGGGGTGACCTACACGGGGTGCAGCATGACAGGGGTCGATAGGCACCTAGAGAGAGGTGTATCGACCGAACATGAGAGGTAGGGAAACAAGTTTCAGCTGGTGTAGGAAGCTTGGCAGTAGGGTGAGTGAGTGAGCTACACACTGTACACTCAGTCCTGGCAGTAGGCAGTGCTGACCCCCAGGGCCCGGGCATATCGTCTGTCTAACGGGGACTGCCTGGTGTACAGGGGCACAAGAGGGTACTGGCTGGGGTGGTGGCTGGGCCCTAAAAAGTGGGGGGGCAGGAACCAGACCATTCCCGAGTACCACGGGGCTTGCAGGGGCAGGGGCTGAGACCCTAAGGGCGGGTCTTCCAGACTGCTTCCGGGGCTCCTGAGTGTGGGTACTGGTGGGGGTAGTGGCCGAGAATCTGAGGGCGAGTCTTATGGGCTACCTAAGGGTACCAGTGTGAGTGTGGAGTGAAAATGGGTGGATGCAAGAGCAAGACAAAAAAGAGAGAAGTGGAGAGAAGTAACAATATTAAGAACATCCCACCAGAAAGCCCACTAGGGCGAATGTTAGAATCGTGGGAAAGTAATGATAAAACTAAAGATCTAAGTAAGATCAAAATGATCCATTATTGTGTTGAAGTTTGGCCAACTTTAGATTTATCTAACCAGTGGCCGTGGTGTGGAACCACAGATTTGTGGATGTGTGATCAGTTAAATCAATATTTGAAAGCTCAGGAAAACACCTGTAGTGAGCAAATACACTATGCTACTTGTTGGCAGAATAGCACGTCTAAAGAAGAGGTGACAAAAATTTGTAAGTTGAAGGAGAAAGAAAAAGTAGATGAAAAAGAGAGGAGAAAAGAAGAAAATAAGCAGTGGGACCCCCTTGATCATCTATCTCCTCCTCCCCCAATATACCCACAAGTTCCACAAATACTACCTAGCAGCCCTCCCCTGTTACCCATTAGTCCTCCAACTTTGCCCCCAACCACTCCACTTTATTCCTCCCCAATAACAACCCCAGCCCCTCCGCTACTAACCCCTCC
>JANPWX010017132.1:0-16608 GCA_024734555.1 Trochalopteron elliotii
AATCATTGGAAATTGACCCAAATACTACCAGAATGGGAAAACACAGAAGAGTGAGATCATGAGGTAATAATTAATGCACTAGGTACAGCTAGTGAAAACATTTCGCTGGCTCTAGGGTGTACTCAGGCACAACTGTGGATGCAATCAGTGGCTGCTGCAGTTATCAGAGAAGGCAGAGAGGGAACATTCCCTGCTGAAATTCGCAAAATTGTTTGGGACAATGCCTCTGATATGGAGAAGGAGCTTCAGTCTTGGTGGATGCTGGCCAATTTCACCTATAACCCTGTGACTAGTATAGTGGCAGCCTTTGTTTTAACTATACACGATGCCTCAGTGGACCTAATACATCCAATAGTCCCCTTAGGATTAAACCATGAGGGAACTGTATTGTACCCTTCTGAACACAGGATGTGGGCACGAGAAATTAAAAGGAAATGGCAAACCGTTAATCTAGAGCCCTGTGCTGCGAGGAGACAGCTAAGGTACATATGTGAAGGGACATTAGAAGGTGACAAAGACACTTGTTTGGATACGGACCAAAATATTTGTCACTTTGAAACGCATCCAGGCAAACAGAAAACTTCACTGGTGTATACAGGACAAGGTTGTGTCTGTCTAAGGACAGCATGCCCCATCATAAGAATAGACAATCAAATTGTAAATGAGACCAAATTCAATTTGTGTGTTTGCAATTTTGTTAGAATTAAGGGATGTGATTTTTCCTATCGGGCACCTGTAATATCACATCAATATATAAAAGCTAACCTAACCACTGTGCAGAAGATACTGTCTGTGCCCATAGGAATGAATTTGACTTTAGTCGCTCAATTGATGAAACATCCCGAATTGAGAGAAATCTTAAAGGGAATTAGAGAAGAAGGGAAAAAGACATTAATTACAATACACCATAACACAGAGACCATCAAAGGAGTTTTTAAAAGGCTTGAGGAACATTTGTCTCATCATTGGTGGGATGTGCTTTTTGGATGGTCTCCGACAGCAACCGGTATACTAAATGCCCTAGTCCACCCTATAGTTGTGTGTCCTGGGTTGCAGTATAAGATATGCACAAAGTATTCTATCTCCATCTTCATGAACTGTTGAAACCAATTGCTGAAGCAGTGTTCTTCCAGATTCTCCCCTCCCTCTTCTGTTAAGGTGTCTTCTGTTAAGGTGTCTTCTGCTAATGGGTCTTTTGTTAATAGGTCTTCTGTTAATGGCCTGCTGCATGACTCATAGATAACTCCCACCGGGAGTTATCTCTCTTTAATGAGCCATCAAGGACCCCCTGTATGACTCATTATCCCATTGTGAGATGCTCCGCCCAGGGGGAGGAGCCAAGCATTCTCACCTGGATATAATCTGGGATTTGGGACAATATGGGGGGCCTTACCCACTGGATTCCCAGAGGATTAGAGCTACCAGACCTTTCTATGGGATCACTGCTTCCATCATCCCACTCAGGTTGTATTCTGACTCTGTCAGTGGTAATTTGTATAATTGCATCTATTTTATTTTATTTTATTTTATTTTATTTTATTTTATTTTATTTTATTTTATTTTATTTTATTTTATTCTTTTTTTTCTTCTTCCTATTAAATTGTATTTCTGACTTGGAGCCTCTCACTTGTTTTGCTTTCAAACCACTACATTGAGTTGCTTATTTTGGTTAGTATAAGTTTAGTTTTATCTGTTGTGATACTTGTTTGGAATTGGAGGATGCTAAGACGAGTAGCAGCCTTAACCTCACTATCAAAGGCGTATGGCTTGGTCTTGAGAGACACTAGCTGTATGGCTTGGATAGATGAGGAAGACTCTATATATCGAGTAAAGGAATTTACTCACTTTAAAGAAGAAGTGGGGAATGAGACATTAATTTTTAAGAATTAAAGACTTCAGTTAAACTAGATATTGCTGAGGTAAGATAGATAAACTTCCCTCTACTAACAGAAGCCGGATTTAAGGAACTGATAAATCATGAGGCCTGTTTATGTATTCTGACTAATCAATAGACTCCAAGAATACAATACAATCATAAATCAAACAGCCCTGGAAAAACAGGATTCCGTTGTCACGTAACACTAAAAGGTTAAAAAGTCAAAGCAAGGAAGACCCATCTTACTTCATCATTTTGAGACCCTGCCCCATAAAAAGGACCACCAACCCATTTCAAAGAACAAACTACACATGCTTAATAGCTTTTTGGCTAGTTACCATACAAAGCGGGGAATGGAATGTACCAGAGATATGTATATGCATTTGTGTTTTGGGTGTTCAATACTCCTGTACATAAAAAGACCCTGTGATCATCTGTAAATTGCACGTGTGTATTTGGGAGCTATCCCGCACGCTGCCCAGCATCGTAATAAACATACACTTTCTAACTTTAAACTGTTAGAGAATCTTTGTCTGTCATAGTTGGATATCGATATTAGATCAATATCCTTATTTTTAATAAATCAATGCAACTTGAGGCTGTTTCTTGCACATGGGCCAGAGCAATCCCAAGGATGCCCTGTGTTCTTCCGCCAGGGATTATTTCACAACCTGGGGCTCCCTGTTACAGATGAGTGTTTTAAATTAATTAAAACATCATGTCATCTTTTGCTCCCTTGACATATGTATTTGTCTTTAGAAATCTTGCATTTCCTTCTGCCTGAGGATACAGCTTTGAAAGGAATGGTGGAATTGCATCCTCCTGTAACTTGCCTTTTGAAAGGAAGAGAGTGAGCCAGCTCCTCAGGCACTGTGGGCACCATTCCCAAGGTGAGGGCTCTTGTGTTTCTGGATCTTCACTGGGTGGAAGCATCTGACATGGTCCTGACTCACTCAGAAAGGAGTGGCAGTAGGAATGTAATTCTGTGTATTTTCTTTTTCTCCTGGCAAGTTTTAGGTAGTTACATGCTTGGTTTGTGGACTTGTGGGGTTACCCTTTTGAGTCTCCTAGCTCTTTCCCATGCACTAGAAGACACCCAGCTCTGAGATTTGGATTCCAGATGCAGCTTCCTTTGATTATATTTTAAGCTTTGAAGGACTAGACAGTACATCCGTGTTTGTTTAATGCATGCATTCCCAGGTAAAAAATTATTTTAAAATACATCAAAATGTATGCAGTAGTCTTATTTATCAACTGCCTTTGGTTAGTACTCACAGGAATTCCCTGCTATATTAATACCAAGGCAATTTTTGCCTTTTTTTAAATTAGCCCAAGTGGATGGCAAAACCAGAGCATTTATTAGAGCCATTTTGAGGAAGCAGCTTATGTTTGTGTGCAATCATGCTTAACACTTAGACCTCATCTTTTATAGACCTTTTTTGAATAAATGAATTTCCAGTTATGCCAAGGTATAGTAGATGGTGAAAACCAAGCACATACTTTATAACTGTCCATCTGATTTCCTTTTATGATCTTCTGTGCATGCAAATAGAAAGTACGCAGGCATGTCAAATTTCAAGAAAAAAAATATTTCAATTTACAGAACTGAACAAGATTCAAAAGCTGATTATAACTCCTAAGAGAAAGGATATGGGAGGAGAGCTGCAGAATATGGGTAGCAGTGACACTTTGTTACTGGGAGGGATCAGCCCTGCAACTGCTGGGAAGTTTCTTCCAGCACTGGAGACTTTTGGACAAAAATAGTTTCTTCCAGGTTTTGCTTTTCCCTGCTTCCATTGTTTGGGGGAGAGGGAGTTTTCTGGAACCACGGAAGCTTGCTTGCTGTGTTGTTTTTCCTTTGTTCTCTCTCTCGGCTGAGTGATCCAGAGAAGGGTGCTTCTCTGCCATCTTGCCTCTATCCTCTGGGACACATGGGCTGCCTCGGCAGCTGCTAACTTACCAGGACAAGGCTCCTCTGCCATCCTATTTTCTTTGTTCCCAGGAGTCCACATGACTGAGCACCTGTGTATCTAGTGGCTATTGCTGTTATCTTTGTTGTTGCCATTTTTCTTTTTAGTAAACTGTTACTTTTTCACTTATATGTCTTCATATTTGTCTCTCCTTGTTGGTAGAGGGAGAGAGGTTAAAACTAAGGGGAAGCATCTCATTTTGGAGTCTGTGTCCCCTAAATTGTCTTAAACTAAGACAAAGCTGAATTTCTAGAGAGAGTTTTGAAAAGCTCACCATAGCCCACATTTTCACAAGCTGTATGAAGAGTGCAGTGAATGTATGTTTCTCTGAATTGTTTTATGACCACTCAGAAATGTTATTTTTCAGCACCACTTTGCAAGTCCACTGATTTGACAATTTAGAGCAAATAAGAAGGTAATAAGGTTGTATTAAGCCCATTTTGTACCTTTACAGTATGCACAGCTACTGTCTCCAGAATGCACAACTGTGATTCACCAATCAGGTGAGGAGGGAGTGTCCAGGAGCACCTCAGGAGTTTTAAACGGCTCTGGGGTGGGCCAACAGGACGTGGTGTGGCAGAAGGAAGAGGTACGGCAGTTCGCGTAGGGAGGGTACTGCAATCTGGAAGTAGGTCCACACCTCAGGTAAGTGTTAAGTGCTCTAGATCTCTGCCATAATGGTGGGTGCTCACCTCAGAGCCAAAATTAGTGTGTCTACTGAGACAGCCCCTGAGAAGTCTGATGCTTCCACCCAGAAAGAACTGGTAGGGAAGGAGATGTCAGTGCAGGTGGTAGCTTGCAATGGATGTACAGATACTTCTGGAGAAATGGTAGTACCTGCACAAAGTGTGCACAAGTTGATGACCTGTTGAGGCAGGTGACCAAATTACAAGAGACAGTTAATAGGCTGCGCAGTATTAGAGGGACTGAAAGGGAGATAGATACGTGGCTTCAGAACCATACACCTACAGTGGATACCACTGAGCCTGGGGCACCTTGGACCTTGGTGACCCACAAAAGCAGGGCTCCAATTCAACCTCTGCCCTCCAACTTCTAGACCAAAACCAGATACAATGCTTTAAAGACTTTAGATGTACATGAGCAAGGTCAATAACGAGAACCTGCACCAGCAGCGCACAGTGGTTAACGTAAAAAGAAATGTCGAGTGATTGCAGTGGGCGATTATAAAGTGGTGCTGAGGTGTCCATCTGCAGGCCTGACAGAGAGTCATGAGAAGCATGCTGCCTACCAGGGGCTAGGATCCATGATGTTGCCAAGAGGGTACCCCAACTTGTCAAGAGCATGGACTACTACCTGCTATTACTTTGTCATGTGGGTACAAATGATGCCACAAGCCAAAAAATGGGCAGGATCAAAGAAGACTATATAGCCCTGGTGAGGCAGGTGAAAAACATTGGTGCCCAAATCATCTTCTCATCTGTCCTACTGGTTAGAAAAAGGGGGACAGCCAGAAGCAGACTCATAGTGCAAATCAACGTCTGGCTTTGTGGATGGGGCTGTCAAGAAGGTTTTGGCTTTTATGATAGTGGGTTGTGCTTTAATGATTTTAGCCTGTTAGGGAGGGATGGGATCTCCCATCTACAAAGGGGAAGAGGATCCTTGGCAGCAGGATAGCCAATTTGGTGAGATGGCCTTTAAACTAAAGGATGCCGGGGGAGGGGTGGTCCAAAGTGGCAATGCTCATGCCACTGCTTCCTCCTGGGGAGTAGGTCATGCCAAGCAGTGCAGTGACAGATGCTCCTTGTCTGCCTCTCGAGATGATGACCAAAGGGCAAACCACATGAAGGGTGTTTATGGTTGTGGTGAATCTTCTTACACCCTTTCTAAGGAACCTGCGTGCTTGATTAGCTCTCTAAAGTGCCTGCACACAAACACAGGCAGCATGGGGGGTAAACAAGAACTGGAAATCTCTGTGTGGTCACAGGGCCGTGATCTCATTGCAATTACTGAAACATGGTGGGATATCTTGCATGACTGGAATGTTGTCATGGATGGCTATGTACTTTTTACAGGTAGGACAGGTCAGTGAGGCAAGGTGGTGGAGCTTCTCTTTATGTGAGAGAGCAACTGGAATGTATTGAGCTCTATCCAGGGACAGATGAACGAGTTGAGAATTTATGGGTAAGAATTAAGGGACAGGCTAATATGGGTGACACTGTTGTGGGTGTTTACTACAGGCCACCTGATCAGGAGAAGGAAGTTGATGAGACTTTCTATGGGAAGCTGTCACAGGCCCTGGTTCTCCTGGGGGACTTCAACTACCTTGATATTTGCTGGAGGGACACAGTCCAGAAAGTTCCTGTAGATCACTGAAGATAACTTTTTGATGCAAGTGGTAGAGGAGCCAACAAGGAGAGGTGTGTTGCTGGACCTTGTAGTAACAAACCAGGAGGGACTGGTTGAAGATGTGAAGGTTGGGGGCAGCCTTGGCTGTAGTGACCATGAGATGGTGGAAGTCAGGATCCTGAGTGAAGGAAGCAAAGCAGTAAGCAGGGCTTGAACCCTGAACTTCCAGAGAGCTAACTTTGGTCTCTTCAAAGACCTACTTAGAGGAATACCATGGGATAGTGCTCTAGAAGAGAAGGGGGTCCAAGAGAACTGGTCAATATTCAAGCATCACTTTGTCCGAACTCAAGACCAGTGTATCCCCATGACGCAGCTATGGAGAGCCAGAGTATTATGAGCTCCTCGCAGGTGAGTCAGCTCTGGGGTTGGCTGGCAGCCCCAGAAAGGCTTAAAAATATTAGCGAGACGGCATCAGTGGAGATGTTTGAAAAGCAAAAATGTTCCAATTAAGATGAAAATAACAAACTGTACAGAACAAAGGAAAAAAGCCATGGCAGGTGCAAGCAGGATCCTTGTGCCTGCTAAAACACCCCAAAAATGCCACAAGGGCCTTTGTGCTCTCTTTTAAGTATGTAACGACTGAGGTGGGATTCTTGGCATCTTGCCCAATAGAAATAGCAACAAGTTTTGAGGTACAGCTCTAAAGATCCAACTAGGTGTCTCTGTGCTGGCACACAGCCAAATAAGGTAAGAAAAGCATCGAAGTCTTTGGTTTTTTACCTTATAAGTGAGACAAAGAGTGAAATCCAAATCCTTCCCTAATATGGAAACCCCTGCTACTGTGGGGTGCACACCCCACCATGGTGAGGTGCATTCCTACATCCCCATGAGAAAGAAATCAGGCAAAGGGGACGGGACACCTGCATGGATGAGCAGGGAGCTTCTAGCAAACCTCAAATGGAAGAAAGAAATTTATGGGCTGCGGAAAAGGGGATGGGAATAATAACTATAGTTGTTTGTCGAGCTGATAGGGTCTTCATAGAAGACTAGGGCAGCAGGGTTGTTGTAAAAGTTATTTATTGCATGACTAGAAGATCAGTCTCGAAGGCGAAGAGTTCAAAGGATAACAGTTTGTGCTATTATGCAAAGCATAAATTCTCCATGTCCCAAGCAGAAGCAGCCTTCACAGCAGCAGCAGCAGCAACATCCATCCATGATCTCCAGCATTCTCAAAGCAGTGCATTTTTATTCTTTTTTTTTACCCAATCAGCTACAAACACAATTCTACTACTGTCTTCTTGGACCTATCCGGCCCTGACATTGATGTACGAAAGTGGTCGTAATTTCTTACAGAAATTCTACGTACATAGTTCTATCTGTTCTATCTAGGAATGCTAGCAATGCTACATTATGTTTCCGTTATGTCTAGGACTTAGTTAACTTTGTAAAAGGTAATGCTACTGAACTTTAAATTAGGCATTAGGGCTTTTCTTACTAACTAATACAATCTTATTTGCTTAAGGCACTTAAAATATTCTCTACTTATTTAAAACTAAACTTAAATTTCTACCTCATGTCTGTGTGGATTTATGTATTTTAGTTTCTCTGAAGCTTTTAATTCAGCCCTCACATTTCTGAGTACTTCTGAGCCTGTATGAATGGGGCCCAGAGGGATTTGCATCCAAACAGTTGTTCAGTCCAATTGGGATTATGAGGTTTCAGAAATCGCTTCAGTAGGCCATTTCTTCTCTCGACTATGCCATTTGCTTGTGGATAACAGCGTGTGTGACATATCCACTGGATCCCTTCTTCTTTGGCCCATTCTTGGATGACGGTCGCTGTGAAATGTGACCCGTTGTTGGACTGAAAAGCTACAGGTTTTGGAAAGAAACTGAACCACATTTTAAGGGCTTCTAATGTGTTTGCACTAGTTGCCCGAGGAAAGGCTTCTGCTTGTACTAGTCCTGATCTAACTTCTTCTCCTACTAACAAATATTGTTTTCCCTCAGACTTTCGAAAAGGTCCAATAAGGTCTACTTGCCATGTGTCCCACAGTCCTTTCCTGTCTCTGATATGTAAAGGGGGTTGTTCTAAAGGGTGATGCTCTAGTCGAGTTCTGTACTGCTCTCATGAAGATATGCAGGTACAGCACATGTCCTGAGTCAGTGGCCGTCCTCTGCTTACTGCTTCCTTGTATAGGTCTTGTGCCCCTGTGTGCTGTTGCTTTAAGTGCAACCATTCTAATAATCTGTCCCAGTTTTCTGCTGGAGTTTTTTCACTTGGTGGGGCTAATCTGGCCATTTCATCTACTTTGTTATTCCAGTGGCTAGTTGGAGTTTCATTTTCTTGGTGAGAGGCTACCCACCCAACTAGAAAATTCCCTGGTTTTGCTATAGCAAGAATTTATGCCATTTCTCCTTTTGCCAAACAGGGACTCTATTTACTTCCCAGTCATTTTTGTCCCAGAAGGGGAGCCACTCAGTACACCCTTTGAACACAGCAAAAGAATCAGTGTAAATATATAGAGTCAGAGGTTTCAGATTCACAGTTAAATACACTCCAGACTGCTGCTAATTCTCCTACTTGGGCACTACCTTCCCCTTCTGTTACAATTTTGTTTCCTGTATTTTATTTGTAAGGCTACAGCACGATATTTCCAAATCTTACCTTCTCACTTTGCTGATGCATCAGTAAACCACACGTTCTGCAATGGTTCTGAATATGGGAGAGCAACTTGAATCACAGAAGGTGAAGAATCAGTGGTGCTATTTAGGGTTACCTCATCTTGTAGAGGAAGATTTTTGGGAGTTCCTTCTGTTCCTGACAGGGTTTCCTCTGGCCAGTGACGATGTGATTAAAAAAAGGCTCTAGGGAGCACGGCGACCTGGAGCAGGCAAACGGGCATGGCACGGCAGTTCGCGCAGACAGGGTTGCAGGTATCCTCCTGCTAGTGGGGTTTTTAGTTTGTTTTGCATTGAGATTTGGTTGAGATTTGGTTGGGTTTGTTGGTTTTTTTTTAGCAATGGTCTTTACACAATCAAAAGCTGCAGCTAGTAAAAGTGTATGTAGCCAAACAGAACCCTCCAAGAAGGATGCGTCTGTCCAGATCCCTTCCTGTGAGGAGTGTTTGAGCTTGTCAGTAGTGCCAGGGGATGTTGCAAAAGATGCCTGCCTGGGGTGTGAACAGGTGAATGATCTCTTTCCCTGGTGGCCGAGCTTAAGGAGGAAGTAGAAAGACTATGGAGTATCAGGGAAAGCGAAAGGTAACTAGACTGGGGGAGTTCCACCCTTCCATCCTTGAGAGAAGCCCACCAGGAGTCAGAGGGCTCCCATGCCTCCCACTGTCAGGTAATAGGAGGACACTTGGTGGATGAAAGGGAGTGGAAATGGGTTCCTACCCAGGGAGGTAATAAAAATTCCTCCTGATCCCCATCATCTACCCAGCTGCCACTTCAGAATAGGTATGAGGCCCTGGATGAGGAGGGTCAGCCAGATGGCATAGAAGAAAATTATCTGCCCAGTGAGCCTCCCAATTATGCTTCGTCCATTAGACGGATCACAACTTCTAGTATTAAAGAGAAAAGAAGGGTAGTCGTGGTAGGTGACTCCCTTCTGAGGGAAATAGGGGGCCCTGTGTGTCGACCAGACCCATCCCACAGGGAGGTCTCTTGCCTCCCTGGGGCCTGGGTATGGAATATTACCAAGAGACTCCCTGGGCTGATTCAGCCCTCATTATTACCCACTGCTGATACTCCAGGCTGGCAGTGATGAGATTGAAAAGAAGAGCTCCAGGGCAATTAAGAGGGACTTCAGGGCACTGAGTCGGGTGGTTGATAGGGCAGGAGCACAGATAGTGTTTTACTCAGTCCCTTTGGTGGCAGAGACAAATGATGAAAGGAATAGGAGAGCCCACATTATCAACAAGTGGCTCAAGGGTTGGTGTCATCGGCAGAATTTTGGGTTCTTTGATCATGGGGCAATTTTCACGGCACCTGGCCTGCTGGAGCCAGATGGGGTCTATCTATCTGTTAAGGGCAAAAGGATTCTAGCCCATCAACTCGCAAAACTCACTGAGAGGGCTTTAAACTAGGTTTGAAGGGGGAAGAGGATGCAACTGGGCTCTCCAGAAGCAAGCTCAAGGGTGGTAAGCCAGAGTCAGGGGTGAAATCAGCAGCCCAGCTGAAGTGCATGTATACCAATGCACACAGCATGCACAGCAAACAAGAAGAGCTGGAAGCCATGGTAAGACAGCAAAGCTATGATGTAGTTGCCATCACGGAAACGTGGTGGGATGACTTGCATAGCTGGAACGCTGCACTGGATGGCCACAAGCTCTTCAGAAGAGACAGGAGAGGGACAAGAGGTGGAGGGGTGGTCCTTTATATTAGGGAGGCTTTTGATGCCATGGGTCTTGAAACTAATGACGATGAAGTTGAATGCCTATGGGTAAGAATTAAGGGGAAGGCCAATAAGGCTGACATCCTGCTGGGAGTCTGTTATCGTCCACCCAACCAGGAAGAAGAGGTGGATAACTTATTCTACAAGCCTCTGGAGGATGTTTCAGGATCACCAGCCTTTGTTCTTGTAGGTGACTTGAACCTACCAGACATCTGCTGGGAACTTAACACAGCAGAAAAGAGGCAGTCCAGGAGGTTCTTAGAGTGTGTGGAGGACAACGTCTTGTCACAGCTGGTGAGCAAGCCCACCAGGGGAGGGACTACTGTTGTTCACAAATAAAGATGAGCTGGTGGGAGATTGTCTTGGTTTAGGGTAAATTTGGGAGGAAACCTCTGAATGGGGTCCTTCCAGAATAGCAAACTCAAGCGGCCCCTCCTTCAACGGGTTCAGGAAAAGATTTCCCTGGAGAAAAATGGAAAAAACTATTCCTTTAACAATCAAAGTATCTACAAGCACAAAAAAAAAAAAAAGAATAACAACATGAAACATTAAAACCACTCGCTGTCTGAAGAGATGGCAAACCTAGAAAGTCCCTGTTGTAGAGTTTAGCTCGGTTCACTAAGTCTCTTATCAGTCCCTCCGGCATTGGAAAATGTTGTTTTGGGTTTTAGTGGGGTGTAGGTGTGAGCTCCAGGTGTTTTCTGAGATTTTTAGTCTAGAGCAGGTTTAAACAGTTCTAAGAAAAAGAAAAAAAAAACCTGTCCAGGGAACTTCTCTGCCTCAGCTAGCTAAAACCAACTAAAAGCAAAGGAGATCTCTGTCTCGCTGTCTGTGTTGCAGACAACACAGTCCAGGAGAAGAATGCGGAGGAGTGAGTGCAGTTTCTGCAAACAAACTCTGCACTTCTCTTTCTCCTCACTTTGCTCTCGGAACCAGTCTTAAAGGTACAGAATATAATATCCAACATAAACAGAACAGACAAATGGGCATACAAGCATCATCAAGTCACCCAAGGACATTCCACCCCTTATCCCCATATCATCAACATACTACCAAAACTAATATATATTCTAACTCAACACACATACATTATGCATACATACATATATATGTATACAGTATACAGCTATATACAGACAATGGCAGCGACATTCAGCAAACAGTGATATTTACCCGTAGTTCTCACCCAACAATCAGATCTCCCTGAGGTACACATCGTGTTGTTCTCCATTATCCACCATGTGCAACCTGGTCCCTGAGCAAAGACAACCCCACGGATGGGTTTGTCTGTACTCGCGGCAGAATTGATCCAAAGTGTCTTCCCTAACAAACCTCTCACATGCACCACTGGGACTTTATCTCTGTCTACTCTATGCAGGGGCTCGGACTGGGCAGGGCCTGCTCTGTTGGTGGAGCCTCGCGTGTTAACTAACCAGGTGGCCTTTGCTAGATGCTGCTCCCAATTTTTGAAAGATCCCCCACCCAGTGCTTTCAAGGTGGTTTTTAACAGTCCATTGTATCTCTCCACTTTTCTGGCACCTGGTGCATGGTAGGGAATATTGTACACCCACTCAATGCCATGTTCCCTAGCCCAGGTGTTGATAAAGCTGTTCTTGAAATGAGTCCCATTGTCTGACCTAATCCTCTCAGGGGTACCACGCCTCCAAAGAACTTGCTTTTTAAGGCCTAGAATGGTGTTACGGGCCATAGCCTGAGGCACAGGCATCCCATGGTGGCTTCTACTATTGTGAACACATAGCGCTTACATTGGTGTGCATGGGGCAGTGTAATATAATCAATCTGCCAGGCCTCCCCATACTTATATTTGGACCACTGCCCACTATACTATAGGGGCTTCACCCGCTTGGCCTGCTTGATCACAGCACAAGTCTCACAGTCATGGAAAACTTGAGAAATACTGTCCATGGTTAAATTCACCTCTCGGTCTCGTGCCTACTTATAGGTGGCAACTTTACCTTGATGACCTGAGGCATCATGAACCTATTGAGCTA
This sequence comes from Trochalopteron elliotii, assembly GCA_024734555.1. Lineage (NCBI taxonomy): Eukaryota > Metazoa > Chordata > Aves > Passeriformes > Leiothrichidae > Trochalopteron > Trochalopteron elliotii. The sequence goes on from JANPWX010017132.1 coordinate 12,564, forward strand.
GGAACAACTCTCCCTTGTGTTCCCAATCTAAGTCTATCTTTGTCACCTCTATCTTTGCAGCCTGCTCGTTGTTTCAGTGCTCCTCATTAGCTCTACTCTTGGGGACATGGGCATCTACATGGCAGACTTTCACAGGTAGTTTCTCTGCCCTGATAGCGATGTCTTTCCACTCTTCAGCAGCCCAAATTGGTTTTCCTCTATGCTGCCAATTAGTCTTTTTCCACGTCTCTAGTCATCCTCACAGAGCATTGGCTACCATCCATGAATTAGTATAGAGGTAGAGCTTTGGCCACTTCTCTCGTTCAGCAATGTCTAGGGCCAATTGAATGGCTTTGAGTTCAGTGAGTTGGCTTGACTCACTTTCTCCTTCAGTAGCTTGTGCGGCTTGTCGTGTGGGGATCCATATGGCTGCTTTCCACTTTCATTTCATCCCTACAATGCGACAAGAACCACCTGTAAAAAGAGTGTAAAGTGTTTCTTCTGCTGGCAGTTGGTTATATGGTGGAGCTTCTTCAGCACATGTCACTTGCTCTAGTTTCTCTTCATCAGTAAGACTAAAGTTTTCACTTTCAGGTTAATTTGTAATTATCTCCAAAATCCTAGGGCTGTTCAGTTTTCCAATACAGGTGCTCTGTGTGATGACAGCAATCCACTTACTCCATGTAGCATTGGTGGCATGGTGGGCAGAGGGAACCTCTGCTTTCAACATTCACCCCAGCATCAGAAGTCGGGGTGCCAGGAGGAGTTGTATTTCAGTGCCTATTACCTCTGAGGCACCTTGAACTCCTTCATAGGCTGCTAAAATTTCCTTCTGTGTTGGAGTATAGCTGGCTTCAGACCCTCTGTAGCTTCGACTCCAGAATCCCAGTGGTCAGCCTCGAGTCTCCCCAGGCACCTTCTGCCAAAGGCTCCATGACAGACCATGGCTCCCGGCTGCAGAATAGAGCATGTTCTTCACATCTGGTCCCCTCCTGACTGGGCCAAGGGCTACTGCATGAGCAATCTCCTGCTTGATCTGGGCAAAAGCTTGTTGCTGCTCAGGGCCCCACTGGAAAGTGTTCTTCTTGCAGGTGACTAGGTAGAGAGGGCTCACAATCTGGTTGTACTCAGGAATATGCATTCTCCAAAAGCCTATGGCACCTAGGAAAGCTTGTGTTTCCTTCTTGTTGGTTGGTGGAGACATTGCTGTGATCTTGTTGATAACCTCAGTGAGAATCTGAAGCCGTCCATCTTGCTACTTTTTTCAAACAGTTCTGCTGCAGTGTTCCCCCACACAATGATGTCATCAATGTACTGCAGACATTCTGAAGCCTCACCCGTTTTTTAGTGCAGTCTGAATCAGTTCATGGCAGATGGTAGGACTGTGCTTCCACCCCGGGGCAATCGGTTCCAGGTGTACTGCACTCCTCTCCACGTGAAAGGCAAACTGAGGCCTGCATTCTGCTGCCAAAGGAATGGAGAAAAATGCATTAGCAATGTCAATAGTGGTGTACCACTTTGCTGCCTTGGACTCCAGCTCATACTGGAGCTCTAACAGTCACTTCATTCAAGGCATGATAGCCTACAGTCAATCTTCATTCTCCTTCAGATCTTCCCACAGGCCAAATGGGGCTGTTGAAGGGTGAGTGCGTTTTGCTGACCACCCCTTGGCTCTCCAGTTCATGGATCATCTTGTGGAAGGGGACCACAGCATCTCGAGTTGTTCCGTACTGTCGGCGATGCACTGTTGAAGTGGTAATTGGTACTTGTGGCTCTTCCCCCTTCTGGAGTCCTACTGCAGATGGGTTCTCTGATAGTCCAGGCAAAGTGTTCAATTGCTTAACACCCTCTGTCTCTACAGCTGCTATCCCAAACGCCCACCTGAGTCCCTTTGGGTCTTTGAAATAACCATTTTGGAGGAAATCTATGCCTAAAATGCATGGGGCCTCTAGGCCAGTCACAGTAGGGTGCTTCTTCCACTTATTTTTAGTCAGGCTTACATTAGCTTCTACCAAAGCAAAATCCTGTGATCCCCCTGTCATGCCAGTAATAGAAACAGATTCTGCCCCCACATGTCATGATGGGAATAATGTGCACTGGGCACCAGTGTCAACCAAGGCCTCGTATTTTTGTGGTTCTGATGTGCCAGGCCAACGAATCTACACAGTCTAAAAAAAACGGCTTTCCTTAGCCTCTACCTGGTGAGAGGCAGGGCCCCTCTAAGCCTGGTTATTCTTCTTTCCCTGGGCAACTGGATTTGCTTCCTTCTTGGTGGAACTTCCTCTCTGAGTCTTGCCTTCCAACAATTCACACAGCCGTTGTGCCAGAGCAGCAGTAGATTTTCCATCCCATCTCTTCATGTTTTCTCTGCAATCACGCAGGAAGAACCACAGCTCAGATCGTGGAGTGTACCCTCTCTCCCTATCTGGGGGATGTCTGTGTTTGGTACCAGAACCTCTGATCTGTACTGCAGAGACTTGGAGAAGGTCCTCTTTAAGCTCCTCCTTGAGTTTCTTGTGATTCTCCTCTATCTTCTAATTTCTTCATACGTGTTTCTAAAGCTGAGACTCTGGCATGTGTTGGGCCATGCACGGCATCTGCATATGCTCAGAGCTTCTTCGCTATATCAAGCACAGTCTCCTCCGTGTCATCCCGCTTCATTATTGCTAAAGCAGAAGCGTATTCTTGTGCCCCAAGTCGTACAAGTTTTTGCCACATCACGGATGTACATGGTACCAAGTCTGAGTTCCTAGTGTTTAGGTCATTTGAGAAGACAATCTCTGCCACTGCCATTTCTCTTAAGCATTCAATCTCTTGTTCTATGGTCTTCCACTGGGTTTGCTGCATATAGAGATCGTCTGCACGTAGATATTTTTGTGCCACACTTCCCAGGATCCCTTCCCAGAGACAGTGAGGGTTAGGCCCCCTCATCATTCCTTGGTAGATAACCAGATTATGTGACAAGGATCCTAAATGCCTCTCTTCAGTGTCGCCCAGAATTGTGGCCTCGCCTGCAGCATCCCTGTCTCGGTTTGGGAAGACAGGTATCTGCCAGGGAAAGCTGGAGTTTCTCTTGGAATGGAGAATGTAAACCACCCCACCCCCCATTATAAATTTGCAGTTAGAGGCTTTTAGGCAAAGATTTGGGGATAGAAATAGCAGTTCTTTACTAGTATGTATAACAAAGCAAACAAAACCAACAACTACAGCATTAATAACAAAACAGTACCAAGAACCTTGAGGGCTTTGCTTCACAAAAACTCAGGGGAGTTCGGTCTCGGTGCCCCTGCAGGATCCTCAGAGCACCAAGCTGGAAACAGTGGAAAAGTCCCGGGCTGGTGGCTGAATGGCAGGATGTCCCGGCAGGGCAGGGGGGTGCAGGGTCACACTGAAGCAAATAGAGCAGCACCGAAGAAGCCGCGAAGGCGGGGCAGGGCTGACCCAGCTCCAGCAGGGCAGGCGGAGAAGCTCAGAAATTCCAAGGCAAGAGAGCAGATGATGGTAGATTTCCCAGGGCCAGACTTTCTGGTGACAGTGAGCTCCTCTTGCAGCAAGCAGCAACCCAGCCGTTCTCTCTCCCCGAACACCGAAAAAACAGAGACCGGAGCTGCTTCCAGCTCCGTCCTTTACCTGCCCCAAAACTGGAGTTATCTCCCCCTCCGAGCTTTGGCCACATCTTTGTTTTGGTCAAGTACTCTTAAGTATCCAACACTTAGTCTCCTTAGTAACTTATGGGGAAAAGAATTCTTTAGAGTAAAAAAAAGGAACAAACCTAACCCCCAACAATCCCAAAGACGGACTAACTAACTAATTATAGATTCATCAGGTCATTTAGTGTAATCCTTTCTTAGGCCGTGAAGGTCCTTCAGGGAAAAGGACTCAGTAGTGGCTTCTGATCTTGTGCCAGTTGGTTTGGCGTCTGATTTTATGTCAAGAGATATTGAGGGTCCTTCTCCTGCATCATCATCATCATACACTTCTCGATCGGTCTTGTCTGTGTGCTTTCCACTTCTTGTGCTAGTAGCAACAGCCATTGGTTGAGACTTACTGTCTGGTTTAGTTTCTG
>JANPWX010017133.1:5834-52366 GCA_024734555.1 Trochalopteron elliotii
GGGGGGGGCAGCGGTTAGACATAACAGTGCAGTACATAGAGATAAAGCTGCACGATTGGGATAGGAGGCGCCGTCAACCCAGGACAGATGCTTGTACCCCCAATTGTCTGTTCTGTTTATGTTGGATATTGTGTCCTGTACCTTTAAGTCTGGTTCCGAGAGCGAACGGGGGAAAAGAAGAAGCGTGCAGTTTGTTTTCAGAAACTGCACTCACTCCTCCGCATTCTGCTCCTGGACTGTGCTGTCTGTAGCACAGACAGACAGCGGGACAGAGATCTCCTGTGCTTTAGTTTTTAGCTAGCTGGGGCAGAGAAGTTCCCCAGACTGTTTTTTTTCCATTTTCTTGGGACTCTTTAAACCTGCTCTGGACTGAAAAACCCAGAAGAGCACCGGGAGCTCACATCTGTGGCCCACTGTGGCCCAGGATGGCATTCTCCACCACTGGAGGGACTGATAAGAGACTGAGTGAGCTGAGCTACAACCCATGGCAAGGATGTTCTGAGTTTGCCATCTCACTTCAGAATGGCAAGAGGTTCTATTGTTTCATGTTATTCATTTTTTAATGCTTGTGTGCACTTTGTTTGTTAAATAGCTTTTTCCACTTTTCTCTAAGGAGAATTTTTCCCAGACCGATTGGGGGAAGGGGCTGTTTGGGTTTGCTTCCCAGAGGAACCCTATTCGGAGGTTTCCTCCTCAATTTGCCCTAAACCAGGACACCCACCTGGTTTTAACAGAAGACACCCTCCCCCTCCCCTCTGGAGTTATGAGGAATGGGTCAAAGAAGAGATAAAGAAAACACCTCCCCAACTGTTGGGGAAGATGAATTAGGGAAACCTTATAAATATGATTGCTTAGCAAAAGATTCTGAAAATATGAAACCTATAATCGAAATAGAAATGAAAGCTTGCTTTGAGTTGTAGGATACTGAGCCTTAGTTACTATATAACCTGAAAACAGTAGTCTAGCCAGCTGAAGGAGAATCCCTCTTGATTGAACAATACCCTTCTGCTGGCTAAGGAATCCAAAGGTCAATGTAGCAAAAGAGAATAGTTTAAAGAGTAGTTTTTAGAGTTTAAAATATAACATAGTATGGTAATGTAGTAGTTCTTATAGGCTGTATGTCGATTCTATAGGGTTTTGTGTCATGTACTGGTTGGTTAGTGTAAATTAGAATATTCAACACAAAAGAAGATATAATGTAGTAACAAAGACCTCTCTCTCTGACTCTCCTCCTCTCTTGCTCTCTCTCTAGCTCTCTCGCCCCTGTGCTCCAACCCCTGCCACCTCTCTCTGGCTCTCTTGCTCTCTCCTCTCTTACCTCTCACCCTCTTGTTCTCTCTCTCCCTCACTCTTTGAGACTTCCCTTCAGCCGAAGCTGGTGGCTGAAGGCAAGGCCCTTCTTACCCACCACCCTTGCAATAAAACCGCGTGTTCTAAAATATCTCAGGTCTGCAGAGTTCCCTCTCCCTGCCGTCCTCGGATAGTCCTACACCCAACCGTTTTCAACAGATGGCAATAGAATACATACTTCTGGTTACATCATGCATTGCAACCCAAGACACTCATTTTCTGTGAAATGTATGCAGGGCCATTGTCTGTTTTGATGGTAAGGGGGATATCTAAAGCAGCAAAGGCCGATCTCCAATGTGCAATAGCATCCCGACTTTTTTCTCCCGTGTGTACTGTAGCCCATATTGCTGATGAAAAGATGTCAATAGATAAATGTACATATTTCAGACATGCAAATTCAGGGATGTGTGTGACATCAGTTTGCCAGACTTGCAAAGCACATAGTCCACGAGGGTTTGCCTCCATCTGCAGTGGTGCAGTGTGGTCTTGGCAGTCAGCACAAGTGTTAACTATATTACAAGCCTCTGTGTTTGACAGATGGAACTGTTGTTTTAATGCTCAAACACCTTGGTGGAAAAAATCGTGTGATACCTTTGCTTGTGCCAGCATATCTGGCTGTGGTGCTGTCCAGGCAGGGCCAGCTAGCCTATCTGCTCGAGCATTGCCCTCTGTGATGAAACCTGGTAAATTTGTGTTGCTTTGGATGTGTAGTATGTAATAGGGGAGAGTTCCAGCTTGGATAGTATGGCACAGAGTTTTTAGTAAGTTAAATAGTTGTGCATTGTCAATTTCCTTTAGTAGTGCTCAATCTTATCTCTGTGTGATATCAGCAACATAGGCAGAGTCAGTCATAACATTTAGAGGAGTGTGGGGAAACGTTGGAAAGCCATAGCCACAGCACTCAGTTCTAACTGTGGTGATCCATTTTCATAACCCTCCAACATTTGCTACTCACCTTCCTCTTTCCACATTACAATGGCCTTTCCCGTTTTCCCAGAACCATCAGTAAACACTGTAACACCCTTTAATGGTGTTTGGCGATTTAGAGGTTTTAGAGAGAGTGCAGTTTCCCTACTTAACTTCAGCAATTTATGGCTTGGTAAATGATTTGCCCAGAAAAATTTTGCAAAGCACTTTGCAAGGCTGTACTGTTAGCAAAACACCATTCAAACTGCTCTTGTGTCACAGTAATAATAATTTTTGAAGGATCTCTAGCATTCAATTGTAAACACCTGTGACAACATTTGATAATTAATTGTGCAATTAGTTCAAAGACAGTGGATGCCGTCTTTTTTGGTTGGTTGTCAAAAATCCAGACACAGAAAATTCTCAAAACCTTGTGCATGAAGGCCCAGACAGAAATGAATACAGGGTTCGACTTGAGACCTTGGAAAAGGCTTTCAGATTTAGAGACCGTAAGGAAGAATGTGGGTTTGTAGTTTAAGCAGAAACATGTCAAGCTGAGTAGTGGAAAGTTTTAGAGTTTATAGTTTAGATATAGAAGTAGTTACAAAGACAGTAAAAGATTTTAACATGTAGCAAGTAGGTTTGTGTATCATTATACGATTGGTTAGGAAGGTCCGCATTGCAGCAAGACGTGTGAGACAATTTAATTAGGGATTGGTGTGAAAATAGAAACAATCTTTGTGGCAGTAATTTATTGGCTAATAAATCTCTAAAAGACCTTGTAGCTATAGATCTTGTGACCACTGACCATGGACTACTACTGACATCTAACTTATGCTGTGAAGACATTCTCACTCCTTCATGAGACTGTAGAAGATAAGAGCAATAAATCATGCTTTAAAACGTCTCTCAGTGGTCCCGTCTCTCTCTCACAATCCTGATTTACTGGTGCCCATGTAACCAAACTGTCGGGACTGATCTGAAGAACTTAGAAGAAAGTCAGCTAGGAGGGAGCTGGATCGTGGGAAAATAATATCCTGGAAGGAAGGATTACCGGGACCTCCAATAACTGGTGAAAGGAACTGGAACAGCTGTGGTGCAGCTTTGAGTACGGATGGAGCCTGGAAAACCGAATTGCCTGATCCACAGGAATCAGGTGAGCTTCAGGCGACAATGGGAAACAGTATCTAAAACTCAGAGAGACATATATGAACACTTAAAAATATTCATAAAATCTAATCCTAGTGCCGCACCCAAACATGAGCAAAGAGATCCATTATGCTGGGTGCAGATAACTTTTCCTGAGGCAGACCCTGAAGCGATACTCAGAGATTCTGCGGCAGCTAAACTATTCCAGGCATATCACGTATTTGATGAAGTTATGAACAAGCGGTGTAGTTCAGGCGTGTCTTCAGAAGTCCCCACAAGCGGCCGCGTGACCAGGACACCCGAGCCAGCCTACAGCCCCCCACCCGGCCCCAATGAACGTGTGGGTAGCCCCCTTGATCCTGCGTGTGGCTCGCCTAGCCTCATAGATGTCCCCCTCAGCCTTACAAGCAGACTGCCTGGCCCCGGGAATAGCCGCCCCGAGCACACAGTCTGAACATGGTGGAGATTTGGGCGGTTCCTTGCAGCACTACTGTGCATGTGTGGCACAGCCATCCGTACAACAAAATGGCGATTCCTTGCAAAGACCGTGCTTGTCCATACAGCAAGATGCCAGCCCCCTACACAGCACGTGCATGTCCGCTTCGGTACAACAAAATGGCAGCTCCCTATATGGAGCATGCTCTTTTGTACAACAAGATGGCAATGCCCTATGTGGAGCATGCACATTGCTGCTGACACCATTTTGTGACCACCGAGACCGGGGGTCTCCCACTGCATCAATTGTGTTACTCTCACATATAAATCCTTGTTGCTCTTGAGTAATGCAAGATTCTAAATTTACAGTTTGCCACTATTCATTCACTATCTGAGCCCACAATCTATGTTCAATGGGATAGAGTACTATGTTTCCATGGTTTAATCCTAATGGGATGATAGGGTGAATTACGTAGGTTGTGGCATTATGCATAGTAAGCACAAAGGCAGTGGCTGTGTTGGCGGTGTGATCATAGGTAAAATTTACTAAGGTCCACCAGGATTGGAATTTTCTTTCAAAATCTTTAGCATTAACCCAAATAGCCTTTCGGACTTCAGTCAGAAAGATACCTTCACCTCCTTCCCTTATGATTAAGGCAGTGGTTGATTGCATCCACAATTGTGCTTGCATACAACTGAAAGCTAGAGGTACATTATCTTGAGCTACATTAAGTGCTTCTATTATTAGTTTATGGTCTTGGTTCTCAGTCTTTTCCCATTTTGGTAATACCTTTGAAACTTGCCATTGACTAGTTCCTAATGCCAATAGCCATGACTGCAGGGACTGTTTTAATTTTGTCAAATCAGTTGTTGCAGTGGTTATCTTATTCATTAATATTTCCGAATCGATTCCATTTAGGACCCCTAGCCCTGTTCCTAGCATTGCAGTTAGATCGCTTTGCCTTCTGTCTCTAAGGTGTGCCTGCCTTTGTAACCATGTCGTCCAGCCCTCAAAAGATGCTTTTAGGAATGGAGAGCAGGCTGGCTGGACTTCTGAAATATTAATTTGCATTAGCAAATTGACATGCTTAATGGACCACTCCGGATTAAACAGCAGTTGTTGCTGGTCTGAGTTTCTAATTATGTATGGGCCAGCTTCATAAATTTTAGGCTCAAGTTTAAGTGGCGTAACTTGGGTTTGGGCTTGAGTACTGATGTAGGTTGTAACAAACCTGGTTTCAACATTTATTCTAAATTTGAATGAAAGCCCAATAGTATCATGGGTCCAAAGACAAACCACTTCCACAGTCGGTATTAAAGTAAAATTATACCAACAGTCTAATTCATTTGAATAATTACAAATCTATTGGTGCTTGTCTGTAGGAGAGGCTGAGACTGATTTGAAGTGCTTTCTTATGGATAGTCCCATTATTCATCTGGCAACCTATCCTAATAACCTCCCCTAATGTCCCTTGGAATGACCACGACCTTTGTTTTTGCCATTCTTTTTCTTCATATACCTGGTTTTCATGCAAACTGTTGCCCTGATTTTTCAGCCTTCTGATGTTTTCATTCTTGGACTGGAGAGTTCTCATGCATTGTAACAAAAACAAAGACTGATGTTTGGTAAACACATTCCTTTCCAGGGGGAAGGACAAATTGATGGATTTCTGAGTTGACCATTGGGGTCAGAGAGGTGTTCCTCTCGTCCCCCAATCCTTGACCAAATCCCAAAAACTATATAAGTTGAGATTCCCAAAATAAAGTTCCCTTTTCCTTTTCATCTCCCATCCTGACGGGTGAGTGTGGTTCTTTTCGTGTCCTCTTGCGACATATAACCACTGTTGACAGGTTTAAACCTTTTAAATCAGAATACTTTCCCATGGATCCAGTGTATCGAATAAGAGCATGGGACCAAGGCCACTCAATATTGTTCAGGCTAGAGGTACTCTCTAATTCATGAATCATAATTATAATTACAAACAGAACAATTTTCTGAATAAATTTTTGGTGGGCTAAGTTAATAAGAGTCCCTAGCCACAACATCTTCATTTTGTTTGGGTAAGCTTTAGTTTTAGTTCACCATCACCCAGTGTCACCTCCCAAGAGTCTTCTGGAACTTTTTTCTTAACTCAGCTGTGGTGTATCCAAGCACTCTGTTCCTTAATCTTAATCGCAGTGAAAGTAGTAAGGAGCACCTGGTATGGTCCTTCCCACTGTGGTTCCAAAATTTTTCTGCAAGAGATTTAACATACACATAGTCTCCAGGTTGTATGTCATGTACGGGTGCATCCAGCCCTGTACCCCTAGTTCCAGCCACATGCTTTTCAATTGCTCTGAGTTGTTTACTCAAGGCCACCATATAAGTGGTTAGTTTTTCTTCCCCAACTTGAGTAGACAACTCTTTTTGCACTCCATATGGTCTACCATACGGCATTTCAAAGGGGCTAAGTTTTTCTTTAGCTCTAGGTTTGGTTTGAATTCTTAGTAGTGCTAGTGGGAGGGATTTGGCCCAGGATAAATTAACCTCTTGACCCAATCTCACAATTTGTTGCTTAATTAAATGGTTCATCTTCTCCACCTGGCCACTTGACTGACGGTGGTATGGAATGTGGAGTTCCCAATCTATGCCTAGGTGACAACTGATCTGTTGCACTATCTTTGAAATGAAGTGTGGTCCTCTGTCTGAGGATATTGTGGCTGGAACTCCAAAGCATGGTATTATTTCTTGTAACAATACCTTAGTTACCTCTTGGGCTTTTGCTGTCCTTGTGGGGAAGGCTTCTGGCCATCCTGAAAAAGTATCTGTTAATACAAATAAATACCTGTACCCCCCTTTGCTTGGCAATTCAGTAAAATCAATTTGCCATTGTTCTCCAGGCCCCTGGCCTCTTTTAATTTGGCCCATTTTTGGTTTAGGTATATTCTTGGGATTGGTCTGGAGGCAAAGATCACATTGTCAAGTCACTTGAGTGACAGTGGAGTATAAATTCCTAGCCGCTATTCTTTCAATTAGGTAGTTATATAGGGCATCTACTCCCCAATGTGTCTTTCGATGTTCCTCCCTTACCAATGACCATATCAAACGAGAAGGGATGACTATTTTATTGTCTTTAGTAATTGCCCACCCCTCTTGGTTATATGTTCCCTTTTGACTCTCAATCAACTTTTTATCTTTTTTGTCATATACTGGCTTACATTCAAGAGGAATTTGTCTGTCTGGAACCAGAACTCCTTCTGTTGTTACCTCAGCTTTTGCTGCCTCTTTTGCTTTCCTATCTGCCAGTTCATTTCCTTCTTCCAATACTGAGCTCACCTTTTTATGTGCCTTGATATGTATGATTGCTACTTTCTCGGGCAATTGGACAGCTTCCAATAGCCGCGGTATCTCTGCTGCATGTTTGATGTTTTTTCCTTGTGAGTTCAGCAGTCCCCTTTCTTTCAAAATGGCTCCGTGTGCATGCACTACCCGGAAAGCATACTTTAAGTCTGTATAAATGTTTATTTTCTTCCCTTTTGCCATTTCTAGAGCACGGATTAACGCAATTATCTCAGCTTTCTGCACAGAGGTGTTTGCTGGTAAGAGTCTGGATTCGATAACCCCTCTACAGGTAGTGGCTGCATATCCAGCATGTCGTTTTCCACTAATAACATAGCTGCTTCCATCAGTAAACCAGGTTTCTGCATCTGAAAGAGGGGTATCCTTCAGGTCTGGGTGGCTGGAGTAGGTGGCTTAAATAGTTTCTATGCAATCGTGTTCCACCTGCTCCCCTTGGTTCCTGTGAAGGAAAGAAGCTGGATTGCCGATGTTAGTCACAACTATTTTCACATCATCTTGCTCTACCATAATTGCTTGGTATCTCATGAACCTTTGTGGGGAGAGCCAGCGTCCACCTTTGACTTCCCACACTGTGTGGGACACTAGCACAGTCATTTTCTGGCCTAACGTGAGTTTGCGTACCTCTTGGATGTTTAATACGACTGCTGCAACGGCCCTAAGGGACCCAGGCCATCCTTTAGCTGTTGCATCTAGCTGCTTTGAAAAGTTAGCCACTGCTCTTTGATATGGGCCTAGGTCCTGGGCTAATATCCCCAAGGCACTCTCATCTTTTTCATGCAAAAACAGGAAGAATGGTTTACTTACATCTGGAGGTCTTAAGGCTGGAGCTGACATGAAAGCCTCTTTCAGTTGTTTGTAGGCTCCATTGGCCTCTTTTGTCCACTGAAGGTCTTTACCCCCATTCGCAATGAGTGCATATAGGGGTTTGACGAGTAGTCCATAATTGTAGATCCATAATTTACACCATCCTTTCATTCCTAAAAAAGTTCGCAGATCTTTTGTGGTCTGAAGCTTGGGAGTCTGACAAATCACTTCTTTACGGCTCTGTCCCAAAGTCCACTGTCCAGCACTAATTTCATACTCTAGGTAGATCACCTTCTGTTTTACTACTTGAGCCTTCTTCTTTGACACCCGGTACCCTTGGAGTCCCAAAAAGTTCAAGAGGCTAACTGTCCAGGCCAAACATGACTCTTTTGTTCTAGTGGTTATTAGCAGGTCATTTACATATTGTAGTAGCCTTCCTTCTTCTGGTGGGGCTTTCCAGGACTCCAGATCTTTAGCGGGTTGTTCTCCAAACAAAGTAGGAGAATTCTAAAATCCTTGTGGAAGTACCGTCCAGGTGAGCTGAGTTTTGCGCCCGCTTCTTGGGCTTTCCCATTCAAATGCAAATTTTTTTTGACTGGCTTCATGGATAGGAATGCAAAAGAAGGCATCCTTCAAGTCTAAAACTGTAAACCAAGTTAGCTCTGGTGTTAGGCAAGTTAGCAGTGTGTACGGGTTGGCCACTATAGGATAAAGATCTTCAGTTATCTTATTTACTGCCCGTAAATCCTGTACTAGTCGATATGACCCATCTGGTTTTCAAAAAGGTAGTATGGGGGTATTAAAATTGGATTGACACTCCTTCAGTAATCCTAGTTGTAAAAAATTCTCTATTACGGGGCTAATTCCCTCCCTATCTTCCTTCCTCAAAGGGTATTGTTTAATTCTAACTGGCTGTCTTCCTTCCTTAAGCCTAACTTGTATAGGGGTAGCATTCTTTGCCCTTCCTGGCACGTCAGAGGCCCATATCCCAGGGAATACCTGGTTTAGTATTTCCTCATCAATTTCCCCTTTGGCCCCAATTGCTGTCAGTATTAGGCTTAACACCTCCATGTATTGCTCGTTGTTTACCTCCAGAACAATTTCCCCTTTCCTAAATTTAATGTTTACTTGTAGTAATTCCAGCAAATCCCTTCCTAGAAGGTGTTTTGGGGAATTTGGTAGATACAGGAATCTATGAATGCTCCACTGTTTCCCAAACTTGTATTTTAATGGTTTACAAAAATATGCCTTTTCAGATGGGCCAGTTGCTCCTACTACTGTAACATAATCATCTTCTATAGGTACTAAAGCCTTGTTCAAAGAAGAATACTTTGCTCCAGTGCCAACCAAAAATTTTACTTCTTCTTCCTCCTCCCCCAGCTTCATTTTTATAACCAGCAAGTCTGCTGGGGTAGACACCCCCGGTCCTCCTCTGTCCTTTTGTACATGTGCCACTACCCCCTCTTTTCCTTGTCTCTTGTGTCTGCCTCATCTTTATTCCAGACACTCATTTTTCCAGTGGCCAAACTTCTTACAATTTGCACACTGGTCTCTGCCCAGCTGAGGCTGGTCCCACTTGGGTGGCCTCTGTCCACACCCATGTTCTCCTCTCCCTTCCTCCTGTAACACTGCCACAAACTTTCTCATTCCTTGTTTGTACCCCTCTTCCCGATTGCTAAAAACTCCATGCTTCCCCCAACAGGACTTCTAAGTTTCTCCCATCTGGCTCCCTGAGTTTTTGAAGTTTGCATCTAATATCTCCTGTAGATTGCCCCAGGAATAAGTTTACTAGTTGTTGTATCCCTATCTTGGATGCCAGATCCAGTGAGGTGTGGTGGCGCATGACATCCCTCAGGCGGTCTAGAAATTCAGATGGTGTTTCTGAGGGACCTTGTTTTATTGTGTATAAAGCTGACCAATTTATGGTCTTGGGTATAGCCTTTTCCACTCCCCTTGCTATCCATTCTTGGTAGTTTGACAACTTTTGCCTACCTGCCGTTTTATTTGGGCCCCAACATGGGTCCTGAAGGGAAAAATAGGATGCTTTCTCATCTAATCACATCTGTCGTGCTTTTAAAGTGAGCCTCTGCTATGTCCCCTGCTGTTTTTAAAATCAATTGTTTCTTGGTTTCAGTGAATGCATCTAATAGCAACTGTATATCATTCCAGTCATGCATATGTTGTTTCATTATATATCGCAAGTGTTTGGCTATGTTTACTCGGTCATTTTTTTGCAACCTTTTCCCATGCCTCTAAATCAATGGAGGAAAAAGGTACTTTAATTACTACTGGCCCATCTGGTCCCACTACTTCTCGTAGGGGTGCTGATGCCTTGGAAAGCTGACCTGAAACAGAGACTGGACAGAGCTAGAGAATAAAGTAGGTATTTATTGAAAGGCCTCCAGGATGCACCCTGGGCAGGACAGGAGCCTGACCAAGGCTGCACCCCAGGTGGACCAAGAATAGTCACAAAAAATGGCTCCCCGGTCACGAGATCTTACACTTTTATAAGTTTTGGTCCATTTGCATATTAGGGTTTAATTGTCCAATTACAGCTTCAGGTTGTGAGGTCTCATCCTTCTTGTTCCTCCCTTCAGTCCACCGTTGTTTATGCTTTTGGGCCTGAAAGGTGTCTTTGGTTCCCTGCAGAAAAAGGATTTGTTTTGTCTACCTACTCTGTGAAGAGAGCTTACTGGCACTTAATATGAGGCTCAGAACTACATCCCCAGGCAGCACAGAATCTGCAAACATGAAAACTAAAGCTTAAGGCATCAGCACCTGTATCACTTGCCCTCTGGTTTGGGACACCCCAGGACTACCCGGGAGTGTTGGGGCTAGTGCCTTTTTCAGGTCCTCTAGAGGAGGTGGAGGAGGGAAGGAGTCTTCACATTCCTCCTCTTGGGTTGCAGCCCTATAAACCTTACTTGATTTAATGCATCTTTGGCCAATGCTACAGGATGAACAGCACAGTTCCAGCTTTCATTTAGTGGCTTGATTGTCTTTCTCAAGGGCCAGTACCAAGGGATCGGAAGGGGCTCTAATACTGCAATCCCTTTTCCATTCAGGATTATTTTGGAGGGTGAAAAATGTCACAATATGAAATCACGTCCCATTTCCCTTCACATCTTAAGAAAAGCATTAACTGTAATAAGCTGTTATAATCTAGTGTGCCAGTAGGGGGCCACTTTACCCCATCATCCAAACGGTACAAGGGCCACCACTGTGAACAATACTTAACTAAATTTTTTTGTTTTCTGTGCCTCCAGTACCCACAATGTTTTTCCAGTGTGCTAAAATACATCCCAATGAGCTGGCCCTGGGTATCTCCTTGCTCTGTCCCCATCCCATTATCCCTCTTCCTTGCCTTGTTTTGCTTCTAGCCAAACCTCTTTTCACACTCTTGCACAGTTCTTTCCCAAGCCTCTTCTCTTACACTCCAGATTTCTGGGATCAGGTATGATTTCCCACACAAAAATTCTAAAATCTCTGGCTCAGGATCTCTTTGGCCAAGTGGCCGACATCGGGAACATGTGTTTTCCCTTCTGCCAGAGGAGCAATACCAAGGTCCTCCACAAGTCCTACACCTCACCAGTACCCACACTGAGTGCTGCCCCTTTCTACAAAAGCAGGGTATTCTGCCTCTCCTTATCCAGATATTCAAGTCCTTTGGGCTAGGTTGTTCCCAGTCAAGAGCTACTAGTTCTCCAGCAGAAATCTCAGAGTCCATCTGAATAGATTAGTTTGTCCCCTCTTTCTATCCAATTCCTCGCATGGTTAACAAACTCCCAGGGCTCGCGTCCGAACTGTGATATATGTTTTGAAATAAATTCGTGTATCAAGTGTGTTATATGTTATAAAATAAAACTGTGTTACAAGTTCAGGTTTCCAAAAATTGTAAAGACATTTCTGGCTGCCAAAACTAATTTGCAACTGTAAGAATCCCAGACAATTGCAGGGCGAAGTCCAAATTTACAACAGAAAAGGACTGGCTGAACAGGAGATGCCTCGTCCATCAAGGGTGGGCCGCCACTTCTCCGATGATCAACACCTGATATGGATCTAGGAGAGGGGAACCCGGAGATGTCACGTATCAGCATCCCAATGCCCAGTTCTCGGAACTCAATTCAAGTCCTCGACTGTGCCAGGAAAGGCATTCAGAAACCAAGCAGCAAGAGAAAGAAAGTATATGAATATGCACAGTAGACAAAAGCTAACAATAAAATTGCCTCAAGGAAGAAAAACTGTATAAAAACTGCTCCCTGAACCTAAGAATTTGTGAACGGGAAGGGATTGGTTCAGTTGTGGCCATCCCTGCATTCACCCAACCTCGATACCCGGGATCAGAGTTGTTTTCTTTTATTGTGGCTGTCCCAGATTGCTTTCAAATGGTGGAATAAAATTACTTTATATTAAATTGGCTACGTATCCTCTATAACACGAACCATTGGGAGAGAGGGGTTCCTTTTACCTGTCTCTCCATGGTTATGTTCCAGAGGTCAGCAGGATACCACTCAATTCCTCTTTTGCAGTTAACCTACGGAAGTGGAGGCAGCTGGGAAATAGTAAAAAGAGGAAAAGGCTATGCTTATGTGATTAGTACAGAAAACTAGAAAGCTATTAGCTTATCGTAATTATAGCCGTATTTTCACAGGAATGTATTTGAGATATACAGTGTATCCAGTCCCGTTGACCCCCGGCTGTACCAGGTGCCCACATCTGGTGGCGCTGAAGTTGAAGGGGGCGTGACACAGCAAGCAGTATTCGCCCCGTAACACCTGAGAAAAATACAGCGGGCCGGCGCATAGCATGCTGTAGTGCCAGCAGGGACGGAGTGTGTAGCAAAAGGCTGGCACAAGCTAGCTGCACTGGCAAAAAAGAAAATGGGAAGGGCTAGCTCGAGCAAAGGAGAAGCAGGGGGGCTGCCTGGCTCAGCTGCACCAAAAAGAGGCTAACGGCCCCAACCGTGCCAGGAGTGCAAGAGGGAGGCGGCGAGCTGCCCTGGTCAACTGTGCCAGGAGCGTGAATGAGAAGCGGTGGGCAGGAGAGGGCGGGCTGCCCTGTTCAGCTGCCTTGGAAGGTGGCTAGCAGCCCCAGCCCCGCTGGGAGCACGAACGGGAGACGGTGGGCTGCTCGTCCTGTGGCGCGGGGAAGCAAGCCCTCTAGCCCTCCCCCACCGCCGGTCCCACATGGCTCCCCAGTCCCACAGGTACAGTTAAATTAATCTATCTGTTCGCCCTCCAGGACGTCCCACATTCCCGGAAACTAAATGCTTTTCTCAACCTGGGAAGGGCTGAGAGGAATCCTATGGATTACACAATACACAGTTTTCTCTGCAATAAACAGTCTGAATACACGTTACTAAACACACAACACAAACACGTGACACTTGCTCCGAATCTTTCAGCCGCTTCAGCCACTCAAAACAAAGGGTGTCTCAGACACACCATACTTACACACTCAATCAGCACAAACACGTCTGACCACCACACCTGTCCACAAATTAGCAACTCTTCAGACAAAAATCCACTCAAATTCCCTTGAGATGCCTTGGGAGTGAGGTATTCTCCTCCTCCTTTCTCAATACTACATTTCCCAGTGTGCCTTGCTCACACCATGTGCTGTCGCTTCCTGGCTGTCTCACACATACACACACACACAAAGTCCGGACCTTATTCTTATAACCTCACAATCGCAGTTCATCAACACAGGGGTTCCCTAGGCCTACCCCCAAGGCCTCTAGCAAGTCGCCTCTTTACCAGGGAATCCCCTAAATCCCTTATACCAGCCCTCATCGGTTCCCAGCCAGTATGCTTGCAAGCTAACCCCCAGGGCAGTACACCCGAGCGTGTGGACGTCTCTCACGCGTCTTACCGGAGCCCTATCTCAGCATACGCTTTCCCTTCTAGATTAATACACACCTTTGTCCGCGTTGGCTCTGACAGGTCCTTCTGTCCCTCTGCAGGTAAGCACACAAGTGGGGAATCCCCACTGGGAATTCCCCCAGCGGCGCCTGGGGAGTCCCACCCCTCCGGACCCCACAGTTGGACAGAGGCTGTCCCTTCATGTGGTCGCCAACTGAAACGCCACAGAAAGAACTCTACAACTAATAATAGTTGTTAGAGCGGTATGTATTTATCGACGTCGAGATGTGTGGGGAATAATTTCACCAAAGACACACACACCCACCAGGGAACTTGCGCCCCTTATTATTCCCTGATGTCTTACATATGCATGGCATTCCATGGTCCCCTTCATACATATTCATTCCCTGACCCCGCCCGTCCTCGCTTGGTATGGTAATTAACTCCACGCCCTTCTGGGCATGCTCAGTCTTTGGTTGTGGTGGTCTTCTGGGTGGTCTTCAGGAGTTCACCTCTTCACCTTTATCTCTCCCATGTGTGCTTTGGCCCTTTTGGCACGTTTTCAAGGGAACATACCATCTTAGAGTCTGTGTTCTTTTCTTTATCTGCACCCTTAACCCTGTTATTCTGCTGTTTAGGCTAGTTCTTCTGATTATCACCGAGGGTTCCCCATACTTGTGGTGCTTAAAAATATGCAAAAGGATTACAGACACAGCATTCGGTGTTCACTAAATGTTTTCTAAAATGCCATCTCATATATTCTAAAATACTACTTGGAATACATTCTAACATACAGTATATGTTCTTCGATCTACTATAAAGGCTCAGCTGGGATTTTTCAAATCTATGTCTCAGTTGCAGCAAGCACTGAAGCAGAATCTTCAGTATCTGCTGTAACTCCTTCATCAGATGTTGCTGATGCCAATGCATCAGCTTGTGCATTTCCTTCTGCCATAAATCCTGGGAGACCAGAGTGAGATCTAATGTGAGATACAAAATAAGGATTAGTTCTGTGCAACAAAATCTGATAAAGACAGGTGAGCCAAAGACACAATTTGTTGTTATTCACATGTTTTAAAACAGACCCTTCTATTCTTTCAACAATGTTAGCAACATATGCTGAATCAGTGATTATGTTAAAAGGTTATGGAAAGAGCTGAAATGCTCTTACAACTGCTGCCAGTTCAACAATTTGGGGTGAACCTTCGACTTTTTGAACATCTTGTTCCTAGGCTTTAGTATTTTTATTTTGCCATGTAATTACTGAGTTGTGTTTGTCCTGACCCATCTGTAAAAAGAGTAACTGCATCTAAAGGTTCTTCACTAATCAGGGGGTTTTCTTTGTAGCATAATTTAGCTTTGATCAATTTGTGTGCTGGATAATGAATAGAACAGGCACCTGGACAGTCTAGCAATGCATACAGCAAATCCTCTGACTTTTGCATTGCCCAATAAAAATAGATTTTACGCATGGGCAAATAGATGGTTGCAAATTCACAACCTGCTATAGAAAGAAGCCTTGCCCTGCCTTTCATGATAATTTGAGAAATCATCTCTAAAGATGTGAAGATTGTCTTTGGTGACCTGTAAGAAAGAAAAACCCATTCCAATATTAACAAAGGATCTTTTTGAGAGGAGTCCCACTGAAAAATGAGACCATACAGTCTCAGGTGTTCCCCTAAAGCTGCAAGGAAAAAAGGTTTGTCAGGAACACAACAGTGTGCTTGTCTATTTTGCTGGGCATCAGTAATTTTTTCTAAAGCATTGCAAGCTTCAGAAGTAAGAGATCTGGGGGATTTAATGTCATTGTTTCCTTTTAACAAATAAAAAAGTGGAGCAAGTTCATCGGCAGTGATTCCTAATACAGGCCTGACCCAATTAATTTCTCCTAAAAGCTGTTGCAAGTCTCGCAAAGTGCGAACACTGGTATTAAGTCGAACCTTCTGAGACATAATAAGTTGTTCTGTTAGCCTCCAGCCTAAATATTTCCAAAGTGCAGTCTCTTGTATTTTTGATTCAGAAATAATCAGTCCAGCTTTCTTAATTTCAGTGACAACACTATCACAAGTCTCTTCCATCTGTTTTTGTGTTGGTGCTGTAATGAGCAAGTCGTCCATATAGTGAAGAATAATAGATTGTGGGAATTGTTTTCGAACTGGAGACAAGGTGTGAGCTACAAAATATTGACAAATGGTGGGGGAGTTGCGCATTCACTGAGGCAATATAAGCCAATGATATCTCTGGAGTGGCTCTTGTAGATTTGTACTTGGAACAGAGAAGGCAAAGCAAGAAGCATCATCTGGGTGTAGTGGAATGTTGAAGAAATAGTCTTTTAAATCAATAATAACAAGTGGCCAATCTCTTGGGATCATGGAAAGGTTAGGCAGGCCAAGTTGCAGTGGGCCCATGTATGGCGGGGTCTTGAGCTGCTTTACCGGCTAGCTTGCTCTCCCCCCGGCATATAAGGAAGGTCTGGTGGGTCTGAATCTCAGGCTGAAGCGTGGTCGATGGCGTGGAAGAAAGAGTGGACTCTCTCGTGGTTCTCACTAGGCTTTACTATGTCCTCAGAGCTGCCCATGAGCAAGAGCAAGCTCTGGCCCTCTGTCCTCACCTTAAGTACCCCAGGGGCATACCCCGAGCAGGGGGAACCTAGAACCAATCCAGGAGGGGGGGTGTGACCCAGAACAGGGATACAATGAAGAAAGGTGGGAACTTAAGGGCTCTGCCAAAACACCTAGCATATTCACCAGAATCTTCCTAGTTTTTGCAAGGTGATTGACAAGGTCCATTACCAGGGAAGGACCACAGGGGTTTGGGGATGGGGGTGTAGGGACAAACCATTATAAACAAATAAAAACATACAGAATTATTGGAAATCCCAAAATGTACACTGCCACACCCATGTTTTCAATCACTGCATTGATCTTTCTGAGTTCATGTAACAACCATCAGGTGTCAGAAGTTTTCTTATGGATGACAAACACAGGTGAATTTCAAGGACTGTTAGTGGGTTTAATGTGGCCTTTTTGTAGCTGCTCAGCCACTAGCTTTTTGAGGGCACTCAGCTTTTTATCTTGTAGGGGTGTCCTAGGGTGACTATGATGCCTGTATCCCCACATCGTCTGTTCTGTGTTCTGTACCTTTAAGACTGGTTCTGAGAGTGAGCAGGGAAAGAAGAAGCGCGCAGTTTGTTTTGAAAAAACAGTGTTTACTCCTCAGGATCTTTTCTCGTCCTTGGGATGGTGTGGTTTGTTTTTTTTTCGTCAGATGCATGGACGGGAGCCAGAGAGAGTTGTTTTTTCTTCCCTTTGTTAGTCTAGCTAGATGAGGCAAAGAAGCTTTCCTGGACTGTTTTTCCTTTTTTTTTTTTTTCTTGGGACTGTTTAAATCTGCTCTGGACTGAAAAAACCCAGAGGAGCACCGGGATCTTGCGCCCGTGGCCCACTGGGCCTGAACTCGGCATTTTCCAGCACTAAAGGGACTGGGACTGATAAACTCCTGGCACGGACTCTCAGTTTTGCCATCTCTCTTCGGAGCAGCAAGAGGTTTTATTGTTTCATATTATTATTATTATTCATTCTTTATACTTGTGGGCATTTTGTTTGTTAAATAAATAGTTTTTTCCACTTTTCTCTGAGGGAGTTCTTTTCCTGGACCGGCTGGGGGGAGGGGCTGTTTGGACTTGCTTTCCAGAGGAGCACCATTTCGGATGGTTCCTCCCAAATTTGCCCTAAACCAGGACAAGAGGCCACTGGTCAACCCAGACAGGGGTGTCAGTTTTCCAGGTCAGCTTCAGAGTGCTGACTGCCTCAGTGGCCCCTATTAAAAACCCACTTCAATTTTGGCCCCCCACTGAGCAAGCAAATCTCTTCCCCACACCGTGATGGGTTTTTGCACTACATAGGAATGAATCAATGCTTTCTTCCAGTCTGGACCTGTAACATTAATCATAGATTCACTTTGCAAGCACAGAGTGGCACCTCCGATGCCTGTGAGAGCACCTGAGGGAGTTATCAACTTCCAATCTCTTGGCCAAAGAATGAGATAATACTGTGACATTAGTGCCGGTATCTAACATTCCTGTGATATTAATTTTAACTCCACAATTTGATAACTCACAGGTCAGCAGTGGTCGATGGTGACTAATTTTTTGAACCTAAAAAACATCAGGATTTTCAGGAGCAATATCAAAGCAGCGTGGTGGCATTTGATCTGCAGTTCCCAGAGGCAGTGCTATAGCAATGGCTATAGGGGTCTTAGGTGGAATATGCAGTGGGGGGTAGCAGGCATTAGCTAACACGAATAATTCTTCATTGCAATTAACAGACATTACACAAGGCAAGACAAGCAGTCCAAGGATGCTGTTTCTTTCTTTACTGACGACTAAACATCTTGTCTTTTTTGTGATGTGTAGTAATGCAATCCCTACACCTTTAGCAGGTGCTTCTAAATAGGGAAAGGGTCTCATTTTACCTTTTGACATGTTAAGAAGTTAGCTGGAAAGTTCTGTGGCTTTCTCTTTGCAATTGGCTCAGAGCCAGCCCAGAAGTGTAGATTGGACCCCGGAAATGTTACTCAAAGACTGTTGTTTTTCTCATTGGGCCAAGGGCCAAAAAGCCTACCTAAGCCCTTAGGTACAAAAGAGACAGAACAAAGGAACTCCATGCTTTTCGCTTCTCGCTTCTCACATTTCGAGGTACTGTAGCAGCAAGGAGTTTGTGCTGTGCTCGGCTTTGTTATTTTGCATTTTGTATTATTTTCCATCTTTATTAAAACCCTTTTGATTTTTCAAGGCACCCACAATCAGCCATCTCGCTCATTATTATAGCCACGTCTCTGGCCCTCAGGTGTGTGGGTTAAACCCATAGTGATGTTCCAGTAATCCCTGTTGAAATATAATCATAGCCATTATATTTCAAAAAGGTTGTTGATTTGGAGGTTGCCAAAGTACACCAGGTCCCTGGGGGTAATAGGTCTGGGTCGCTACTTGGGATTCGGCTGGCAACGTAGTGAAGTGCCCTGGAGTCGGGATATTCCCAAATCTTGACTCAGGTAAGCTCTCAGGTATTTGAGGTGCCGCTACTTGTGTCGTCACGTGGTGGCCCTGTGCATTCATTTTGGAGTTTTTTGGAATATGGTTTCCCCTAGTGTCATATTTAGAAAGGCACTGCCAGGCAAAATGCCTTCCTTTTTTACAGATAGAGCAGTGGCCTGGCACTTGTGCACCTTTTTTAGTTTCAGGGCAGTTTTTCATAATGTGGCCATGTTTTTTACAAAGGTAACACAGTCCTGAAGCCACAACGGTTGGCATAACAGGCATAGTGCTGCTCTGTTGTTGAGACTTCAGGTGCAAAGAGGCTAGGATTTCAGTAAGTTTTTGATCTCGCTCCTTTGCTTGCTCTTCTTGGGCAGCTGCCTGAGCTGTTTGAGCTGTGAGGGCTTTTTCAATTTTCTCTCCTAAAGTCTTTCCAAGTTCATTGGCTTGGATAGCTGCCACCTGTTGGGGACTCCCAATTTTATTACAGGCATCAATCATTTCAGGCACTGTGGGTTTATCTTTTCCAAAGGCTTTGATAACTCATTTACATGCTTCATTGGCATTATTCTCAATAATATCACGCACCATTATTGGATGAGTGATATTGTCACTACATTGTCTCTTGGTTGCTTGGAGTACCTGGTCAACAAAGGTAGTAAATGGTTCAGACAATTCTTGACTAATTAAATTATAAGCTTTTTAAAAACTCCCTGCAGGCTGAATTTGCAAAAAGGCTCTGCAAGCCATCTTCTTAATGTCATCAAATACTATTCTGGGCAAGTTTACTTGATCTTCATTTCTATCATCAGGATGATCACTGGTTAGCTTAGCTATAGTAAGGGTATGAAGATCTGCACCATTACTCTGCCTATAAATCACTAATATTTCTGCAAGCATTCTTTTCCATTTGAGTTCCCATAACATGTACTGTGAGTCTGTGAGAATTATGCTAGCAAGATTTTTACAGTCATTTGGTGTCAAAGTGTGTCCTTCTAGGGTTCTTTTCAGCAGCTGTTTAAAATATGGTGAGCTAATACCACTGTCTCTTACAGCTTTCCTTAATTCTTTAATTTTGTGAGATGGTATATGTTATAGATATATATTATAAAGTTGGCTTTTCGCAAGGTGTGTGCTATATGAATAATAACATTGTATTAAGAATATAAGATTTTATTTCTGCTATTAGTAAAGAAAACTAGGCATAGTGGTAGTAGTTGATATAGTATGCTTAAACTGTCTGTTTGGTCGGGATAACATCCAGTGGACATGTAAAGAAGACCCTGCTATTGATATACCAACTATCAGCATCTACCACCTGAAGAAAGTATGGACCAAGGCCCAACCTGGAGGTGATAATGAAGACACAGCCAAGAAACACGCATGCTCTAAAAAGGCGGACCCAAGGAGGGACCATGCAAAACAGTTCCTGGAATATGGAAAATAGTTTATGGAAAAATATGAATATTCAACAGACTGATGCAATAGAAAGAGTATTTAAAGACAGCCTCTGAAATAACAGGTTGTGGACTTGGCTAAATGCCAAGTCACCCAGCCAGCTGTACTT
This sequence comes from Trochalopteron elliotii, assembly GCA_024734555.1. NCBI lineage: Eukaryota > Metazoa > Chordata > Aves > Passeriformes > Leiothrichidae > Trochalopteron > Trochalopteron elliotii. The sequence continues at coordinate 26,282 of JANPWX010017133.1, forward strand.
TGCTTTCTTTCTATCTCCTAATTGTCCTACTTTCTATTAAACTTATCTCTTAAAATTTACATAGAAAGTGAGCCTCGTTTTTCACAGTATAGGAACCCATGTTCTAGCACCACCGGGTTGTTGACCAAATATTACAGGCATAGCTAATAGACTAAGACTTTCATCTTTGCAAATCTGGCATTTTATTTCATGCTAATTGTGAAAAATGACGTTTAAAACAACTCCTAAAAGTTAAAATACAAAGTTAGAAAGTATTAGTTATATTAGTTATAGAAATGTAAAGTTAAATGTTAGAAACTCTTTGTACTCATTTTTGTAATATATCGTGACCTGTCAAGCAAGTATGTCGTTTCCATGGCAACGTAAGACTCCTACACCTCTCTACTCTGCCTGGCTATCTCACCCCTGCCCTGCCCCTGTCTCCTACTCTAACACCCCTTATGGTAATTAAAGATCCCAGGATGCAACACCTCAGGAAAATCGGGACAACTTCCCAAACAAACAGTAATTAAGACTCTTTAACAACAACTTAAAACAAAAAGAATAATAACAATAAAGACTGAAGAGTACAGGCCAATTGATGCCAGGACCTTTAGATCTCGCCGTGACCAGAAGAGCAATCTGAACATCCGACTCATCAGTGGAAATCACATTGGACTGGAATTGTCGGGAGCATGCTCCCATGAGGGGGGAGGCTAATTCCCCACTCGGCTGTGTGCAGCAGCAGAGTGTCCAGCCCCCCCCTCCTTCTCAGCACTGCGGTGGAGGCCACCCCACCCCCCTGAGGCGCCTGCTTCTAAAAGAGCTGATACTTTAATAAAGGCATTTAAAGGAGGAAACATCGTCTCCTGCCCAATTTTTCTCAGATGGTGCCGAAACTCGGGAGTGGCCACACCCAGAAAAGGATAGAAGAGGACAGAAGAGGACAGAAGTGGATGTCATCTGGTAAGACCTAGTGACGGGAGGCGAGTGAGTGTGTGAATGGGGGAGGGACCAGCCTGGACCCCCCCGAGTGAGTGTGGCTTCTGAGTACCGTGTGGTGACTCCTGCAAAGGAGCCCATCGGGAAAAGGAGGAAGCGAGTGAGTAAAGCACTCCCAGGGGCTTAGAGGCCCCCCTCCGAGTGGGCGGAGGAAACCTAGGGTGTGAGTGGCCCGTGAGAGGCTGTTTGTGGGGCAGGCCCTCCCAACGGGGGTGGGCCACCGAGGCCGTCCCAAGCGTGCGGGAAGGCTGAGGGCAAGAGCGTGAGGCACGTACCACACTAGTACCGGGAGCTTAGGATAGCTCAACGTGTGGGGAGTGTTTGAGAGCACTGGCTGAGGCACGGCCTGGGGTGTCTGCGGGTGTCGGGGATAGGCACACACTGCGCAAGTTCAGGGAGTTCAGAGTAACTCAAGGCGGGAGGAGTGCTTGATCTTTAAGAACCCGTGGATACTGGCTGGGGTGACCTACACGGGGTGCAGCGTGACAGGGGTCGGTAGGCACCTAGAGAGAGGTGTATTGACCGAACATGAGAGGTAGGGAAACAAGTTTCAGCTGGTGTAGGAAGCTTGGCAGTAGGGTGAGTGAGTGAGCTACACACTGTACACTCAGTCCTGGCAGTAGGCAGTGCTGACCCCCAGGGCCCGGGCATATCAGCTGTCTAACGGGGACTGCCTGGTGTACAGGGGTGCAAGAGGGTATTGGCTGGGGTGGTGGCTGGGCCCTAAAAAGTGGGGGGCAGGAACCAGACCATTCCCGAGTACCACGGGGCTTGCAGGGGCAGGGGCTGAGACCCTAAGGGCGGGTCTTCCAGACTGCTTCCGGGGCTCCTGAGTGTGGGTACTGGCAGGGGTAGTGGCCGAGACTCTGAGGGCGAGTCTTACGGGCTACCTACGGGTACCAGTGTGAGTGTGGAGTGAAAATGGGTGAATGCAAGAGCAAGAGAAGAAAAAAAGAGAGAAGTAGAAGAAAGTAACAAAATTAAGAACATCCCACCAGAAAGCCCACTAGGGCGAATGTTAGAATTGTGGGAAAGTAATGATAAAACTAAAGATCTAAGTAGGATCAAAATGATCCATTATTATGTTGAAGTTTGGCCAACTTTAGATTTATCTAACCAGTGGCCGTGGTGTGGAACCACACATTTGTGGATGTGTGATCAGTTAAATCAATATTTGAAAGCTCAGGAAAACACCTGTAGTGAGCAAATACGCTATGCTACTTGTTGGCAGAACAGCATGTCTGAAGAAGAGGTGACAAAAATTTGTAAGTTGAAAGAGAAAGTAGATGAGAAAGAGAAGAGGAAAGAAGAAAATAAGCAGTGAAACCCTCTTGACCATCTATCTCCTCCTCCCCCAGTATACCCACAAGTTCCACAAATACTACCTAGCAATCCTCCCGTTACCCATTAGTCCTCCAACTTTGCCCCCAACCACTCCACTCTATTCCTCCCCACTAACAGCCCCAGCCCCTCCACTACTAACTCCTCCATCTGCCAGCTCCACAATAGGGCTGTCCCCTACAATTCCACCCCCTGCCTCCACAGCCCCTCCATTGCCCTCCCCATCACTACCATGTCCCCCACAACCTAATTCCCCCATTTCACAAACTAACCCCTTTCATTTCACCCTACCTGTTACACCAACAAACAACAAAATCCTGGCCGGATATCTGGAGGAAGCTAGAGAAGCTTGAAGATTGGCAAGAAAGGGAGATAAATGAATTAGCGAAAGAGGCATTGAAAGTGTACTTGAGAAGAGAAGGAGAGAAAACTAGAACAAAAACCAAGATTATCGTAGCAGTAGCAAGAGAAAGTGTAAAAGACTTAGTGAACAATAAAGATGATAGCAAAAACCCTCAGAGTGGAGACAGCACAAGACCTCCACTAGGACAAGGAAGGGGAAGAGGGGTGTTACCTTGCAATACTGCCCCGAGACCGGGAGAAACAAGAACCTGTTTTTACTGTGGAGAAGAAGGACACCTCAGGAAAGAATACAAAAAAGCCACTCTTGATGAAAGGATAGCAAGAGAACAGGAAACCCTCGAGAAGTGGTTGAGAGGAGAAAATAAAGAAGATTAGAGGTGTCATGGGCTCTACAAGATGGGGGACCCAAATAAATATCATGAAGAGCCCATTGTAAACTTAGAGGTGGGACCCCACTATGAAGAAATTGAATTTCTTGTTGACACAGGAGCAGAGAAATCCAGTCTTAAACAGCTCCCTGCTGGATTGACAATAAGAAAAAGATTATGTGATGTTATAGGTGCAGAAGGGAAGTCCTTTAAAGCTCCTATAGTTGAGTGTGTAGAAGTCAGGGGAAATTCAAGGAGATATATCACAGATCTGATATACCTACCAAACACCGAGAAGAGCTTGTTAGGACGAGACTTGCAAGTGCAGCTGAGAGTGAGGATCATTCCAAAAGAGGGAAAAATGGTTGTACAAATGATGAGGTTAGCCATTGAAGATCTAGCTGAGGTTAACACAAACGTATGGGCAGAGGAAGGGAAGTATGGCTACTTAAGCATCACCCCTATAAAAGTAAACATACCAGAGGGAACACCACCAATAAGGGTTAAACAATATCCCCTCTCAGCAGTGGGGAGGGAAGGATTAGCCCCAATTATAACAAACTTGTTAGCAGCAGGAATCCTTGAGCCCTGCAGGTCCCCTCACAACACACCCATCCTAGCTGTCAAGAAAGGAGAGAGCAAATTCAGATTGGTGCAAGATCTAAGAGAAATAAATAAAAAGACTATTACCAACTACCCTGTAGTATCTAATCCATACACTTTGCTGAGTAAAATCCATACTGAACATGCCTAGTTCACAGTAATTGATTTAAAAGATGCTTTCTGGTCTTGTCCTTTGGCCCAAGAAAGCCGCAATTGGTTTGCTTTTAAATGAGAGTGCCCTGAAACACATAGAAAGCAACAACTACGCTGCTGAGTCAAAAGGCTGCCCAGTGGCTCTCCGATTCTAGAATGCTGAGGTATGAAGTAATTCTAACCACAGCTAGGGATGTAGAACTAACCACATCAAAAATTTTAAATCCAACACAATTTCTTTCAGGACAACCTACACCAGACCTAGAACATAACTGTTTAGAAGTTGTTGATTTACAAACAAAAACAAGAGAGGATCTTGAAGACATACCATTGCCATATGGGAGGTTGTTATTCACAGATGGATCCTCTAGAGTGGACAAAGGGAAAAGATTCTCAGGTTATGCAGTAGTAGAAGGTACCAACGAAGACAATTTAAAAGTCATAGAAAAAGGAAAATTACCATCTAACTGGTCAGCCCAGTGTTGTGAAATTTATGCCCTCAAGAGGGGATTGGACCTATTAGAACAAGACCAAGGAACTATCTACACAGACTCCCGGTATGCCTTTGGGATAGTGCACACATTTGGCAAAATCTGGGAAAAAAGGGGATATCTCAATTCTAAAGGAAAAAACTTGATCCATAAAGAGCTAATTAAATTGGTGTTAAAATCCTTGATGAAACCTCAAGAGATTGCAGTTGTGCATGTAAGAGGACACCAGAAGGGAAATACCTTTGAGGGAAAAGGTAATCAAATTGCTGATCAAGCTGCCAAGCTAGCGGCCCAGAGTCCTGGGGATTCAGTAAAGATTTTTGCCTTCCACAGCACTCCAGACAACAAAGTAAGAAAACCAATTTATGATCAAGTAGAGTTAAAAGCCATAAAAGACCTAGAATTGCAACAGGGGCAACAAGGGAAACGGTTAGCCCCAGATGAGAGAAAGTTTTTAAACAAAGTGCTGGCTCGAAAGGTATTAAAAGAAATACATGCATTGACGCACTGGGGTACGCAGGGGCTCTGTGACCACTTTCTACAAGAACATCTGTGTGTAGGAGTGTATAATTTGGCTAAGATGATCACAGAAGGATGCCCCCCTTTGCCAAAAGATAAATCAAAAAGTTATGAGAAAAACCAAATTGGGAGGAAGGCCAATAGCCCTTAGGCCTTTCCAGAACATACAAATTGATTTTACTGAGATGCCAGCAGTACAAGGTTACAAACACCTATTGGTGATTGCAGATCATTTAACCCATTGGGTCGAAGCTTTCCCTACAAAAAAAGAAACAGCCCAAGAGGTAGTAAAAATATTGCTAGAAAATATTATCCCCAGATATGGTCTAGTGAACAACATAGATTCTGACAGAGGTCCTCATTTCACAGCGCAAGTGGTACAAGAAACTATAAAAGCTTTAGGGATTAAGTGGAGGCTTCATACCCCATGGCACCCCCAAAGTTCAGGAGGAGTTGAGAGGATGAATAAGACCCTCAAAAATGTATTAACCAAATTAATTGCCGAGACAGGCATGAATTTGCTCAAGTGCCTGCCTCTAGCCCTTCTGCGGATCAGAGTACGTCCCAGGTCTGATATAAGAGTATCACCTTATGAGATGATGTTTGGACTCCCCTTCTTGTTAACTCCCTACAGCGCTGGAGATTACCTAGACGGGGAAGCAGAAGCCCAAAATTATATAAGAACAATTAGCAACACGTTGGCAGACCTTAGAAAAAGAGGGCATCTTCCTCAAGCCTCGCCTCTAGACACTGACCTCCATCAAATCAAACCTGGGGACTGGGTGCTCATAAAAACATGGACCAATACCCCACTAACCCCTAAATTCGAGGGTCCTTTTCAGGTCCTGCTGACCACACATACAGCTGTGAAAACCCAAGAGAAGGGCTGGACCCACTTCACTCGAGTCAAGGGACCCCTCTCACCTCCAAATAATACCCCAGATGCGGAACCCACCGTTGCAACCACCAATCTACCTGAGTGGACTGTGTCCAAGGGCTCAAACCCACTCAAATTTACTTTGAAAAAGAAAGCTGGGACTGGTTAACAAGACTAAAGACTGATAAGAAGTATTTACAGGAACAAGTTGCTAGTGTATTGTAAAAAGTTTTATTATGTTTTGTGTTTCAAGTTTTATAGTAGTTTTAAAGTGTTATTGTTAAAAGTTAATAATAGATAAGGATCAAAATTACTACCGTTCTCTCACAGAGCATGACTTAACAAAGACCAAATTTGGAGAAGTAGGAGTGGGTATGAATGGACCTAGTGAAGCCTTACAGGTACCCCATAAAGGCCACCGAATCCAAGAGGCAAGACTGAGCGAGACCAGTAAAGGTTCGTATCAGACTCTTGGAGAAGCTAATAGGTACTGTGCTGATGGTTCAGCTGTTAAAAGACCGAATCCAAGAGGCAAGACTGAGCGAGACCAGAAAGGTTCGTATCAGACTCTTGGAGAAGCTGATAGTGGCCGTGCTAAAGGTTCAGCTGTCAGAAGGAGCATGCACCAAATGCTATCAGCCCATATATGATGGGGAAAACCTGCAGTCGCTGATAAAGGTTCACACCCACGTTGATCCTACCTGTTTGGATATAGCCACCCTTTCCACCTGTGTAGAAAATTGAAAGAAATATTGGGTTGCCAAAAGTGCTACCGACTTTAGATGGCGCCTAGTTGGGGAATGCCCTGTCAGAGAATGGGTTTGTTTTGAAGAACTAAACAATTTAAATGGAGTTGCTGACCTCATAAAAGAAAAGCCAGTAATGTGGAACAAAAGTGAAATAAGTGAACCCCTAGAAAAGAATCTGTTTGTTGATCTCATGGAAAAGATTAGCCATGAGTTAAACCTGACAAACTGCTGGATATGTGGGAACACTCAGATGGCTGATGTATGGCCTTGAGAAGGAAGTAGCTTAACACCACTTGACATTCTGAGATGGAGACAACTAAGGGAAGCACCTCCAAAAGGGAAAGAAAGACCAAAAGAACAGTGGGATTTAAAGGCGACTGTAATAGGAGAGGAGTGTATAAGAAGAGTAGGCAAAAGGTATGTCCTGGGTTGTGGTGTAGAATGTGCACGGAGTATTCTACCACCATCTTCATGAACTGTTGAAATCAATTGCTGAAGCAGCATTCTTCCAGACTCTCCCCTCCCTCTTTCTGTTAGGGTGTCTTTTGTTAAGGTGTCTTCTGCTAATGGGTCTTTTGATAACGTGTTTTCTGTTAATGGCCTGCTGATGACTTACAGATAACTCCCATCAGGAGTTATCTCCCGTTAATGGGCCATCAAGGACCCCCCTGTATGACTCATTATCCCATTGTGAGATGCTCCCCCCAGGGGGAGGAGCCAAGCATTCTCAGCTGCATATAATCTGGGATCTGGGACAATACGGGGTACCTTACCCACTGGATCTACAGAGGATCAGAGCTACCAGACCTTTCTACGGGATTGCTGCTTCCATCATCTTGCTCAGGTTGTATTCTGACTCTGTCAGGGGTCTTTTGTATTATTGCATTTATTTTATTTCCTTTTTTTTCTTTTCCTATTAAATTGTATTTCTGACTTAGAGCCTCTCACTAGTTTTGCTTTCAAACCATCACAAGGTACCAGACATTTGTGGGGAAAATGCCTTGTAAGAGATATCTGACAGTGAGAGAATTCCTCAAAAAATGGGTCCCTACAAAATCAGAGACATATTGGGCTATTAAAAAAAGAATTTGGTGTGTTTACCATACTGACTACCAATTACAAGAATGCAAAGATGAATTTAATAACATTAACCCCTTCTGGGCAATGAAAGATATTTCAAAGTATTGGGAACACCCATTTAATATAGAAGATTCTTTTTGAAAAGCACCAAGATATTTATTTTGGATTTGTGGGAACCGGGCTTACACACACCTTCACACACACCTTTCCAAGGAGGAAACATGGTCTCCTGCCCAATTTTTCTCACTAATCTGTTAATTGAAAATAATCTGACCCCCGTGAGGAGTTCTCTGACTCAGGAAGTAGCGCCGGAGGATTTCCGGGGCTCGGTGTTGCTTTCAGGGTTAAAAAATCCCTCCCGGACGCTAGGGAGACCCTGGCGTTCTTTGGAAACATATCTGGTTGTTTTTTGGGGTTCCTTTGTCTTGGATTCAAGGGATCAGCTTCATTCTCCGAGGCAAAAACACTCCCCCTCTCCGGCATTGCCGTTGCATTCGGCATTTCGTACCCCTCCACTCCCCCCTCCTCGCGGCTTCAGAAGCTGGCCGAAGCAGCGCGGAGGGATATGGCAGGGGCAGAGCGGTGGAACATAGCAGCGGTACAGCAGTGCTGGTGATGCAGATGGGGATGGCGGCGGGGGCAGCGGCGGCAGCATCGGCATGACCGGTGAGGAAGATGGCGGTGGCGGCAGCACCGCGACGGGACTCGGCGACAGCGCGACGGCAGATGGGCAGGGTGGCAGGGCCGCGATGGACAGGTAGGGCGGCGGGGCTGCGGAGGGACTCAGCGGCAGTGGCAATGACACAGCGGCAGGGGGGCATGGCTGCGGTGACCCCGGCGGTGGCGGCGGCGGTGGTGCGGCTGGCATTTCGTGCCCCCCCTTTCCCTCCCACTTCGCGGCTTCAGAGACTGGCATGAAGGGATACGGCACAGCCGTGGCAGAGGACGGGCACGGGGCCACGGGGAGCACGGGGGTGGCGGTGCTGCTGCCGGGGCTGGGCATGGGGCCATCGAGGGTTGCGCGGCGAATATTTCTACTAGCACTCTACAAGCTGGAAGTAGGTTATCGGCTGTTTTGTCACGGCGAGAGATGGCATTATATAATTTGAACCCCACTGATCCCCAAAAGTCTCTGGTAAATACAGCCGTGGAATCACTATTTGGGAAATTGGTCTCAGTCCATGCCAGATTTTTAAGTTCTTTTTTCAGCAATTTTTTCTGACTGGATTTGATTAAAGATTTTAGTTGCTGATAAACATCCTTCTGTTGGACAGATGCATGCTGCCCCATGACCTAAATAACCCAGTGGTTACGTTTGTCACGTCCCTCAGAGCTTCAGTCAGGTCCTGATCTGTGCCCAGACGCTTTTCTAGACATGCCACAGAGCTCCAGACCGGCTTTGCCAGCCTGCGCCCGCACTCCCACGTGCCACAGAGCTCCAGACCAGCTTTGCCAGCCTGTGCCCGCACTCCTACATGCCACAGAGCTCCAGACAGGCTGGCCTGCAGCAACAGTAGTCTGTGCTCGCATGCTTTTCCGTTTTGGACGTCTCCCAGAGCTCCAGTCAGGCACTTACCAGCAGTGCAAGTCAGTGCTCAGACATCTCATTCATGTTCACCGGGAAGTCTTCTACAGACGGAGAAATCTGAGTTGTCCTCTTAGAAAGGTGGGCACCAATAATTTAGACGAATGCATCAATGAAGGATGTTGGGACAACAGGTGGCTCTTTCAAATGCTGTTTATTGCATAGATGGTGTAACAGCAGTCCTGGGTGCCAGAGCCAAGCCTATAGCTGTCAGCATCAGCTTATAGGCAACACTTGAAGCCACCTTAGTTCTTGTTACAATGCATTATATATTTTTCTTTACAGAGCATCTTAATACATACAACCAATCAGCATCATACACAATACCTTTAGGATACCTTCTTGTTGCCCTGATTCAAAAGCCTTCTGATTGTTTACATTCCAGAACTGGAGTTTCTCATGCATGTACCATAAACAAAGTAAATTATTTTCATTTTTCTCCTCTGAGTGGAAAAATGTGATGGATGGTGATGTTCACCATCCAGGTCGAAGAGGTGGCGACCTGTGTAGCCAATCTCTTGACCTCTGTACAAAATGTATATAAGTAATGGAGTCAGATAATAAAAAAGAGAAGCTTTCCCTTGACCTGCTGCGTCTGCCTCGTTCCTCGTGTGCCCTGAACCAGACACACCTTCTAACCTATCCTAGCTATTATCATTACAATACAATAGTTAGTACTACCCAATCACAAAAATTAGTATGTTACAGTTTAAGCTTAAAGTTGTTTTTCTGTTTTCTTGCAGTGGAAAATTCCTAAATCTTTTCTCTACTTGCTACATCAGCATGTCTGTTTACCTATGGTATCCCCTGCTTTTCTTGGGAATTGTCTTTACCTGGTAAATGCATCTTTGTTTGTGGTCAAACATACCTTTACTCTACCCGAAAAACCTCCTTTCAGCTCGACTTAACCTTTGCTTCCTTAGGTTATCCAGTAACTTAATTCAGCAGTTTCTAGCTTGAACCTTCTTTTATTCTTCTATATCAAAACTAGCTTTCAATTCTAAAGAGCCTTCTGCTAAGCATTCATTTCTGTAAAACTTTCCTGTTAAAATTTCATCCTCTTCAACAGAAGAGCATTGGGAGCTCACACCTGCTGCCCACAGGGGCCCAGGATGGCATTCTCCACCACCGGAGGGTATGGGATTTAGAAGAGACTGAGACAGCCGAGCTACACTCACGGCAAGGACTTCTCTCAGTTTTGCCATCTCTCTTCAGAGTGGCGAGAGGTTTTATTGCTTCATATTCCTTTTTTGTGCTTGTGGGCACTTTGTTTGTTAAATAAATAGTTTTTTCCACTTTTCTCTGAGGAGATTTTCTCCTCGACCAATTGGGGAGAGAGGCTGTTTGGGTTTGCTTCCCAGAGGGGCTCTATTGGGAGGTTTCTTTCCAAATTTGCCCTAAACCAGGACATATACATTGGCACGTGAGACTGGAAAAAACTTGTACTGATTGCATTTTGTTTGTACTTTGTGTGGGGATAAAGTAGTCAGTAGCCATGTTGCTGCTTGAATTCATAATGTCTCTTGGGGTGGAGGCCTTCCTGTGTTTCTGTTCCCTAGGCTTTTTTGAGGTTTTAATACCTTTCTGGTCCCTAGGTTTATTTTCTTATCCGGAAATAGCTCCAGTATTGTCCCTAACACGTAGCTTTTACACTAGAGGTGCACGAATTAGAATTGCTATTTTGCTGGGCTCAGTGATTATGATTTATAGGAAGTTTATACAGGTACTGGAGTTTGTGCCAGGTATGTTTGGTTTATGGTTTCTTCGTCCTACCCTGCGTCCTAGTTCCAGCAGCATGTTTTGGGGATTTATTAATAATTGCACCCAGTTTGTTATAGGAGGAGTAGGAGATGAAGCTTTGCAGCCTTTTCTTTCCTTGTTCTCCTTTGAATCTGTTACATCCCTTTTGGAGAATGTTCAGTGTCCCCTGAATGTTAAAGATACCACCTTCCTGGTATTTCATCTGGTGAGCTTCCTCTATATGGTTTGTAGCTTTTCTAGAATGAGGGCTGAGATTTTCAGAGGGGCTGATGAGACCCCTGACCCAGAAGTAGGCCCATGTGTGGAAAATCCTGAGTGGTGTGGAGAATGGGAGGATATGGGCCAAACCCTGAAGGAATTTTCTGACCCTATAGCCTGGGACTTTCCACGTGAACAAATTCAGAACCCAGCTGAGGTGGGGAGATACTTGAGAGAGAAGTGCCAGGATGACTCTAAGGAGAAAAAGCTCATTGCAATAAGCTGGGGCCTGGCATATGCTTATCGCACTCTGCTAGATACTGTAGGGCAGCAGATAGAGGCAGGGGGGCAGGAAGATAAATCAGCAACTACCCCACTCACTAAAGCTGCAGCCAACACCCCAGCTACTCAGGTTGTAGTTAAACCAGACAGTGAACCTAAGTCTGCAGCTAAACCAGATAGGGAACCTGAGCCAGCAGCTAAACCAGACAGTGAGCCTAAGCCAGCAGCTAAATCTGATAGTGAGCCTAAGACACTGGCAGTCGCTGCAGGAAAGAAGCACACACACAAAACTGATTGACCAGTGGACGATGATCCAGATGAAGGACCCTCAACGCCTCCCGACACAAAATCAGAAGTCAAGGCAAGTGACACAAGATCAGAAGCCACTATTGAGTCCTTTTCCCTGAAGGACCTTTGTGGCCTAAGAAAGGATTACACTCGATGACCTGATGAATCTATAATTAGTTGGTTAGTCCATCTTTGGGATGCTGCAGGCAAGGCTACAATTCTGGACAGCACTGAAGTGAGGCATCTGGGATCCCTGCCACATGATCCGGTTATCGACCAAGAAATGATGAGGGGAGCTGACCCTCACAGTCTCTGGGAATGGGTCCTAGGAGGTTGTCCTGGGTTGTAGTATAAGATATGCACAAAGTATTCTATCACCATCTTCATGAACTGTTGAAACCAATTGCTGAAGCAGTGTTCTTCCAGGTTCCCCCTCCCTCTTCTGTTAAGGTGTCTTCTGTTAATGGGTCTTCTGTTAATGGCCTGCTGCATGACTCATAGATATCATAGTTATCTCACTTTAATGGGCCATCAAGGACCCCCTGTGTGACTCATTATCCCATTGTGAGATGCTCTGCCCAGGGGGAGGAGCCAAGCATTCTCACCTGGATATAATCTGGGACTTGGGGCAATATGGGGACCTTACCCACTGCATTCCCAGAGGATCAGAGCTACCAGACCTTTCTACGGGATCACTGCTTCCATCATCCCACTCAGGTTGTATTCTGACTCTGTCAGTGGTCTTTTGTATTATTGCATTTATTTTATTTTCCCTTTTTTTTCTTCTTCCTATTAAATTGTATTTCTGACTTAGAGCCTCTCACTCATTTTGCTTTCAAACCACTACACCTAAGAGAGAGGATATTGAATTTCTCGAAGAGCCAGCTGGAATTAGCTCTGTGAGGGTTCAATACCTCTGAGGGTGTCCAGCTAGCTAGCTGAGGCAAAGAAGCTTTCCTGGACTGTTTTTTTTTTTTTTTTTTTCTTTGGGACTGTTTAAATCTGCTCTGGACTGAAAAACCCAGAGGAACACCGGGATCTTGCACCCGTGGCCCACCGGGCCGGGACTTGGCATTTTCTAGCACTGAAACGACTGGGATTGATAAACAGACTCCTGGCACAGACTCTCAGTTTTGCCATCTCTCTTCGGAGCAGCGAGAGGTTTTATTGTTTCATATTATTATTATTATTATTATTATTATTATTATTATTATTATTCATTCTTTATGCTTGTGGGCATTTTGTTTGTTAAATAAATAGGGTTTTTTCCACTCTTCTTTGAGGGAGTTCTTTCCCCGGACCTGCTGGGGGGAGGGGCTGTTTGGATTTGCTTTTCAGAGGAACCCCATTCAGAGATTTCCTCCCAAATTTGCCCTAAACCAGGACAGGGGTGCATCACTACAGCCAGCAGTGCTGATCTGCAATCCTCCTCCTCTCCCCATCGGCAGCCGGGCAGGGGAGGGGGAAGAGAGGACACTGCCGGCTCGCGCAGCTCTTGCACAGGCAGCGGCCCGCAGAGGCCTGGCCTGGCCCGGCCCCAGGGGCCTAGACCCGAGCCTCTGACTTACGAAGTGATGTTAACTTCTTTCTGGCCAGAAGAGGAAAGGGCCGAGTCACCTGCGATCTCTGATTTAAGCCTGGGCTGTCCAGAGGCATGGACAACACTCCTATTGGTCAGCCAGAGTCCATCCCCAGCCTCACATTCGTGCTAAACCACCACAAGGATGTCTTTCCCCTTCAGGATTCAGGTTGGAATCCAAATGACCCAGGGCAATTGAGAAAGCTACAGAATTATCAAGAATGGGTAGCAAAGGGGATGGAACAGGCCATCCCCAAAACTATAAACTGGTCAGCTTTGTACGCAATTAAGCAGACTCCTTCCGAGACTCCATCTGAGTTTTTAGATCGCCTAAGGGATGCAATGCACAGTCATACACCATTAGATCCTGGATCTGAAATAGGGATACAACAGCTGGTAAACTTATTTCTGGGGCAGTCTACGGGAGATATTAGAAGGAAACTTCAGAAGATCCAGGGACCAGAAGGAAGGAACCTAGAGGCCTTATTAGATGAGGCATGGAGAGTTTTCAGCAATCGAGAAGAAGGATATAAGCAAGGGATGAGAAAGCTGGTGGCAGTAGTGAAAGAAGAAGGGAAAGGAAAACGGGGACAAGAATCACCTAGACAGGGGCCACCTCGGTTGGGCAAAGATCAGTGTGCAATTTGCAGAAAATTTGGACACTGGAAAAACGAGTGCCCCGAACAAAGAAGAAATGGGAAAGGCAACCAGGGAAGGGAGGTGGTGGTTCCTCATGCAAAAAACGACTGAGGGGGACAGTAGGATCTTACTCCAGGAGATCCGCTGGTTATAAAAATGAAACTGGGGAAGGAGGGGAAAGAGGTGGAACTTATGGTGGATACTGGGGCAACATTTTCGGTTTTAAATAAAGCTTTGGTGCCAGTGGGAAATGGCTATGTTAAGGTGAGGGGGGAAACTGACAAATCTGAAATAGCATACTTTTGCAAGCCACTAAAATACAAATATGGAAAACAATGGGGCATCCATAAATTTCTATACATGCCCATCTCTCTGGATTCACTCCTGGGAAGAGACCTACTGGAGAAATTACAAGCAACCATTTCATTCAGAAACGGGGAAATTACTCTGGAGGTGAATGATCAAAAATATGTAGAAGTGTTGAGTTTAATATTGACAGCTATCGAGACTAAAGAGGAGATTATTGAGGAAATACTGAACCAAGTGTTTCCAGGAGTATGGGCCTCCAATGAATCAGGAAGGGCGAAAAATGCACTCCCAATACAAATTAAGCTTAAGGAAAGGAAACAACCAATCAGAAACAAGCAGTGTCCCTTAAGAAAGGAAGACAGAGAAGGAATTAGCCTGATAATTGAAAATTTCTTACAGCTAGGGTTGCTGAAGGAGTGTCAATCTGACTTCAACACCTGTCTTGCCTGTCCGCAAACCTGACAGGTCCTACCGAGTTGTACAGGATTTATGAACTGTTAATAAGATAACTGAATAATAAGAAGAACTGGGGCCTTTTGTTTAACTTCTAACTGAGGGTTATTGCCAAAATGCCTTACAATTGGAGGGTTAGGATCCATTAGGGAACAATTTAAAAAATTAAAAACATACAATGCCTTCTGTAATTGCTCTGCCAGAGTGGAATTCCCCATTCCACCCTTCTGCTGTAACAAAAGACACGTAAGTGAAACTTGGGCTCTTTTGATTATAGTTTGGCATGTTGAGGAATGGGGAATCCCCCAGAGGGCAAGGAAATTTACAACCCTCTGGGAAACATACGCAGGGTCATTGTCAGTTTTAATTTGTGAGGGAATTCCCAGGACTGCAAAGGCATTTGCAAAGTGACGACAAACATCCTTTGCTGATTCTCCTGTATGACAGGATGCAAACAGGACACCTGAAAAGGTGTCTATAGAAGTGTGAATATACTTAAGTCTGCCAAATTCGGGAAAATGAGTAACATTTGTTTGCCAAATTTGAAGGCTTTGAAGTCCTCTAGGGTTAACACCTCCAGCAATGGAGGGAAATTAATGCCTTTGACAGTCTGGACACACAGCCACAATGCTAGAGGTTTGGCAGAGAGTCAAATCAAAGATATGTGCCAGCACAACAGCAGCATTCTGATGAAAAAAAAAGAATGACTGAATTTTGCCTGGGCAAAGCGGTCAGGCAAAACTGGTTCAATAGGTATATGGGAGATAAGACAGAGAATACTGTGGATTTAATTAGCATAGTCAGTTTGATAACCAAGATGCCTCGGCAAGAACAGAGCTTTGAAGATTGCAAGAAGATTGGATCAAGACTGGCAACAGGGAAGAAGATTGA
Organism: Trochalopteron elliotii; assembly: GCA_024734555.1. Lineage (NCBI taxonomy): Eukaryota > Metazoa > Chordata > Aves > Passeriformes > Leiothrichidae > Trochalopteron > Trochalopteron elliotii. The sequence continues at coordinate 41,792 of JANPWX010017133.1, forward strand.
ATCAAGTAGAAATGTTGCCAAATGTATGTTTGTTTGTGTGATGTTTCACCTAATCAATATAGTAAAAAATTACTAGCCTTCCTAGAATGGTATATAAGCATATGTAGCTCACAGTAAATGTGGATTCTGATCACCAGTCAGTAGTCTCCGTCGCTCTCTCAATTGTCGATAATTGTTGCTCTGTGTGAGGAGAAGGACCGGCCTACCTGGCAGCAATCGGCGAGCCCCCGGAACTGATCTTGATGGTGAAAGAACCGCATCTGGGCCCACAATCACCTGCCCTGCTGCGACGTGACAGGTGAGCCAGGGGAACTGAGCTATGCGACAGAACATGTCCAAGGAGAGAGACTTCTGTAAAACCGTGCTCGCCCTTCTGAGCAAGCATGGCTCCCCCATCCTAAAGCATGACCTTAAGTCACTTCTACGATGGGTGTCACACATGTTTCCCGATACCACCCCTTCTATTTTTACTCTCCACTACTGGGACAAGGTTGGCGTTAAGCTCTATGACCTGGCCACCATCCCTGGCAATGAGCCAGAGTTACAAATGCTTTCCGCTTGCAGGGCGGTCATAGATGTGATTAAAAAGCAGGGAGGGAGTGAGGCTGCCTGCAAAGCTACCTCTGAGATGGCCGCGACCACCATGCTGGACCGAAACCTGCCCAGGTCGCGCTCCCCGTCCCCTGTCCGCACGCCCTCCCCAACGAGTGTCAGGAATAGAGCCCGGTTGCCACCTACAGTCCCACCGTTATATCGCCAGCGACCCCAGAGCCACCGAACACTTATCGCTTATCGCTTATGTGGTGGACACTGACTCTAGCAGTGAAAGGGAGCCAGACCCTTTCAACCTTGGCCCCAAAAAAGATCCGGACTTACTCCCTTCAGCTACTCAATAATTGGTTATGGATAAAAAAGAAAGCGCTTAAGGACAGAGACTTTGGTACTGTGGCAGAAATCTTTGTGGTCCCCATGTGACTCGGCCCGAGGGAGGGGAATCCACAATGGGAGACCTTGGGCCACTCAGAAATTAAGGAACTGGGCCATACCGTGGCAGAATATGGTCTGGGGTTCCCTTATTTCAGTAATTTATTAAGAGCAACTTTTACCACACACCTCATGACTCCTCATGATGTGAAATCTTTGGCAAATATTTTGCTCACACCGACGCAATATGCAATATTCACGGAGCAATGGAAAATAAGACTGGAGAATTTAATTGCAACATATGCAGGACATGCTAAACAAGCCCTGGCTGCCTTAACCATTGACCGCCTAGCGGGGGAGGGGGTGCATACTGATCCTAATGGGCAAGCCGCCTTACCGAGAGAGGCCCTGGAGGGGATCACAGACGCAGTTCATCTGACATTTCTTAAGGTTCCTGATGCCAGAACCATGTAGGAGTCCTTCATAAATATTAAACAGGCTCCCCAGGAACCCTACATGCAGTTTGTAGACAGATTAAAACAAACACTGGAGAGACAAATTGATAATGATCAAGCAAGGGAAGTTGTACTCCTCAAGCTGGCTATGGAAAATTTAAATGAAGACTGTAAGCGCCTCTTGAAAACCCTGCTCCCCGACCCCGAGTCCACGTTGCTTCAAATGATAGAAGCCTGTAACCGCTTGGGGACATTGCAACACACCGCAGCAATCACCTATCAGGCCGTGGGGCAAGGCATAGCTGATGCTTTTGCTGCCCTGAAATTAGTCTCCAGAAAGCAGTTGGTTTGTTTTGGCTGTGGGGAACTTGGGCACATTAAAAGGGACTGCAAAAAAGCGTGAACACAAAAACCCAAGAACCCAATTGTCCTAGGGTGACTATGATGCCTGTATCCCCACATCGTCTGTTCTGTGTTCTGTACCTTTAAGACTGGTTCTGAGAGTGAGCAGGAAAAGAAGAAGCGAGCAGTTTGTTTTGAAAAACAGTGTTCACTCCTCAGGATCTTCTCTCGTCCTTGGGACTGTGTGGTTTGTTTTTTTTTTCCTTCGTCGGATGCACGGAGGGCAGCCGGAGAGAGTTTTTTCTTCCCTTTGTTAGTCTAGCTAGATGAGGCAAAGAAGCTTTCCTGGACTGTTTTTTCCCTTTTTTTTTTTTTTCTTGGGACTGTTTAAATCTGCTCTGGACTGAAAAAACCCAGAGGAGCACCGGGATCTTGCACCCGTGGCCCACCGGGCCTGGACTCGGCATTTTCCAGCACCGAAGGGACTGATAAACAGACTGAGGGAGCAAAGTTAACTCCTGGCATGGACTCTCAGTTTTGCCATCTCTCTTCGGAGCGGCGAGAGGTTTTATTGTTTCATATTATTATTATTCTTATTCATTCTTTATACTTGTGGGTATTTTGTTTGTTAAATAAATAGTTTTTTCCACTTTTTCTCTGAGGGAGTTCTTTTCCCGGACCGGCTAGGGGGAGGGGCTGTTTGGACTTGCTTTCCAGAGGAGCACCATTTCGGATGGTTCCTCCCAAATTTGCCCTAAACCAGGACACCAATATATGCCATAATTTGTTGGAAAGGCCCTCATTTCGTTAATCAATGCCACTCTAAGTTCCACCAGAATGACCAGGGAATGACAACAGGGAAACTCATCTTGGAATGCGGGGTGGCAATGCGTGCAGACACAAATCCCACAGCTGATACAGCAACCAGGAGCAAATTTTGGCTTCCAACTGGCCCAGTCTCCACCAACCAGACCTTCGCTGACCTACATGCAGCCACTCCAGGTGGCGCAGGGCTGGACATATCAACCAATAACACAGTAACATTGACTGATTGCCCAGTTTTTTGCTTCCGTACAGGAATCTATGGACCCCTGGAACCCAGTTACCACGCCTTGCTCATAGGTAGATCATCTACCTTGATAACAGGATTGTTTGTCCTGCCCAGAGTCATTGACTCTGACTCGATTGGGGAGATAAAGATTATGGCTTGGACCCCCCAGCCGCCCTGTGTGGTCCTGGCCAGGAGCAATGTCGCCCAACTCATACCTTTCCTGGCAGCATCCTTATCTTCACCCTCAATAGCTAAACAGAGGGGAGGCAGGTTTGGTTCCACAGGGGTCCCACAGATCTTTTGGACACAACATATTACATCTCAGCATCCCACATGCCAATGCAAAGTGACTCTGAAAGGCAGGGACATAATCTTAACAGCTCTTATTGATAACTGGTGCAGATGTGACTGTTATCTCAAAAAGCCAATGGCCCAGTGATTGGCGATTAATGACTGCCTCAGATGCTCTCAGGTGTGGGTGGGAATAGTCAAAGCCTGCAGAGCCAACACTTGGTGCAAATTACAGGACCTGAGGGGCAGATTGCTACAGTCAAACCTTTTGTGCTGTCTATCTCCCTGGTTATGTGGGGGAGGGATGTGTTGTCACAGTGGGGAATTTTTATGCAGTCAAATTTTGTTTAGGGGTCATTGGGACATGCGACATCCTGAAATTGGCTTGGAAAACCTCTGACCCTGTGTAGGCCCTTACAGCTATATCACTGGATGTGTTTGTCTCAAGGCATGAAAAACTCCCCTACTATTTGCCAGTGGTATGTCGCTAAGGTCCTCAATCCTGTTTGTCAACAAATGCCTGATGTTCTTTCATATCATTACATGGATGATATTCTTGTAGCAGCTGAACAACAGGAGGTCATGGAGAAAGCCTTAGCCCTTGTCACCGAAGCTGTAAGTCAGGCAGGGCTTTGCATAGCTTCTGAAAAGGTAAAACACCCTCCAGGGAGGTATTTGGGGTGGCGCATTGGAGTCTATTCAATTTCTCCCCAAAATGTGCAAATTCAGACAAACATTTGCCCCTTACATGATGCACAAAAACTTTTGGGAGCAGTTAACTGGGTGCATCCCTTATTAGGAATCTCAAATGCAGAGCTAAGTCCTTTGTTTGAACTGCTAACGGGAGACTTAGACCTTTTATCACCTAGATGACTAAATTTACAAGCTCAGCAGGCGCTGCAAGGCATATCTGATGCCTTAGTAAGGCAGCAAGCTGAACGTTGGGCACCTGAGCTGCCTTTCTTTTTAATAATTTTGCGTCCAGCAAAACAACCCCACGCTTTGATTTATCAATGAGACTCCAAGGCACCAGACCGTTTGCTTATTGAATGGGTTTTTTTACCACACCAAATGACCAAAACCATCAGTATCCAACATGAAATGATGGCTCAACTAGTTGTTAAGGCCCAACAGACTCACTTTCTTGCAGGAGTGGAATTTTTCACTATTTTCCTCCCTCTTACCACCTTTTATTTGAATTGGATATTTCAGGAATCAGAGGCTGTTCAGATGGCCTTTGCTGAATTCAGAGGACAAATCTCAATACATTCTCCAAAACATAAGCTTTTAACACCTTTATTTCAATTGATAGAAAAATCAAATAGGAGTGAGGTTCCACTTAAAGCCTTAACAGTATTCACAGATGGTTCTGGTCACTCTCATAAATCAGTGGTAGTATGGAAAGACCACTCTTCTAGTGCCTGGAGATCAGATGTATCCACAGTTGAGGGATCACCCCAAATTGTTGAACTTGCTGCTGTAGTCAGAGCTTTTCAAAAATTTTCTGTTCCTTTTAATCTGGTAACAGATTAAGTTTATGTTGCAGGAATCGTGATGAAAGCTGAAGCATCAGTTTTAAAAGAGGTTGAAAATTCACAGCTATTTTATTGGTTGCAGCTCCTTGATTTTTCCTTAGAAAACAGAACCTCTCCTTACTTTGTTATGCATATTCGATTGCATACAGACCTTCCCGGATTTTTGACTGAAGGGAACAGGCAAGCTGATCTTTTAACAATGCCTGTACAACAATCTGCTCTACCTAATAAGATAGAACAGGATAAATTGAGCCATTCTTTTTTTCACCAGAATACTGCCACCTTGATTTGACACTTTGGCATTACTAAAGCTTAAGCTTCAGGAATTATTGCTGTTTGTCCTGATTGCCAAAGGTGCTCTTTTTCCTCTGTTGCAGGAGTTGTTAATCCTAGAGGGCTTCAAAGCTTTTAAGTCTGGCAGTCAGACGTTACCCATTTTTCTGAATTTGGCTGTTTAAAATTTATTCACTCCTCTATTGACACCTTTTCTGGTGCTCTTTTTGCATCAGCCCATTCAGGGGAAACAGCTAAAGATGTCTGTAGACACTTCACTGCTTCTTTTGCAACTCTTGGTATACCATCTGAAGTAAAGACAGACAATGGCCCAGCTTGTACTTCCTATTGAGTTGCTGCCTTTTTTGCCTTACAGGGAATTATGCTCAAAACAGGTATTCCTCACTCCCCAACAGGCCAATCTATCATTGAACAGGCTCATGGCTCCCTCAAGCATCTCTTAGCACAACAAAAGGGGGGGCCCAGAGATGGCACCCCTGCTGAGAGACTGCAGAAAGCCCTCTATGTTTTCAACTTTTTGAATTGTTCTTTCACAGACCCTAATCCACCGATTGTTGGACATTTTAATTGTAATTCACAATTGCAACAAAAGGAAAAAACCCTGTTTTAGTAAAAGATCCAGAATCCAGTAAGGTATTGGGGCCTTATCCTTTGGTCACCTGGGGTAGAAGTTTTGCTTGTGTCTCCACAGAGAATGGTCCCAAGTGGATTCCAGAAAAGAACATGAAGCTGTTTTGAGAACCCTTGACTGCATCACCTGAGGATTTGCCTTTAACACCAACATCAGAGGAGAGCCCTTGTGAACAGGACTTTGACACCACATCAGCACCTGTTTAACCTCTAACTGACTTAGGCCCTTGGGAAAATGGTTTGGATTACCCAGAAGTATCAGGGTTTACAGAGATAGGTCGTCCCGTCTAGGAGAACCGGTGCTCCATACATCGTGATGAGGTTCATACAGTGCACAATTCCCATTTCAGGAGTCTATTCTTGCTTTGAACTGGGAACACCCAGACCCTATCCAAATAGTTGCTGCCTTTGAGCGAGAACTTGGTGCAGGACTACTTCCCCCCTTTCCTTGTTTAGTCTGTCATACTGGGCATCATCAAGCCTAGACTGAATGAAAATCTGTTGAATGTGGGGTACTGTGGTACTGTGCATCTCATAAAAGGTGAGGTGCTTGCTGTCAATGTGATCCAATGAGATGCAGCAGAAATAACACACAAATTCAATGACTAGTGTGTGAATATAAGTTTGGTCTACCTGAACAACTGGAAATTACTCCAGAGCAGTGGCTTACTGCTACTGAGAATAAGGAAAACGACTTCTCAAATACTATGGTATTTACTGGGAATTGTTTCTAGTGCTCAGACATGGCCTGTTAACCAACCAAAAACAAATGTTTGGGTAACCTTAGCAAATGTTACAGGACTGTTGGGGGTTAGGGTTGTTCCTTTTTTTTTTTCTTATAGAATTTTTCCCCATTAGTTGCTAGGAGTTTGAAGTTGGCACTTGGTTCCCAGGGCTTGCATTGCATCATAGTGGTCTCCTGGGTGCTCTGAGTCCCTCCTGTGTCTCAATGAACACTTGCTCCCATCAGATTCTATTGCGACACAGTGGTCTCCCTGATGCCATGAGGACTTGCTGTGCAATAGTGGAGCCTTGTTTCTATTAGGCCTGGCAGTGTCCCAGTGGCACCTGTGTCTCATGGGGCCCCACTTTGTCGAAGTCTATCCTTGGATCCATGCGATTTCAGGTTGTCACAATGGTCTGCTGTGTTCCATGAGGCTGTTCTGTGTCACAATGGACACTGAGTTCCTCATGCTGATGCCTCAGCAACAGAGATAATGCTTGAGCTATGCAAAGGCTGTAGTTATGAAGAAAGAAGAAGTTACTTTGTAACAGGGTATTTGAATGAAGCACTTTTTAGAAATCAGTAAATTTAGCAGAACAAGCTAACTGCAAATTGTGCAGAAACCACGCATGTGCTACAAGGGCTTACATAATCATGTAATTAGAAAATATGTTACAATATGAAGGTTAGGAAAGTATCATGTATCATGTACACATTATGCGAAAAAGTATAAAATCTAGTACTGTGCAAAGAATGGACAAGCAAGTTTGTGGTGGAGTTATCCCCTATCATTATGATTTGGGACAACTTAATTAACGATATGTAGAACTCCGGTTCTTCAGAGGACTTATAGCAAAGATTTATTGAAAGACAGACTCTTTTATACAGTGTCTTGGTACAATCAATATGATTGGTCATTTAGAGCAACATCTTCTTGTAAACATCTGTACTAGTAAACAAGTCGGAAAAACACCAGGTGTCAGGAGGAGGATATCTACAAAGATTGTCTTTTATATACCTGAGTGGGGCGGCAGAGGGATACAGCAGACTGCGCTCCCACCCGTGGTGCCCGTACAGCTGTGGGGGGGCAGGGGGGAAGAAATGGAGAGAAGGCTCTGGAAGCCACCACCCACAGCCTGATACACAGCCAAGAAGTGACAGGGGCTGTCCCCGGCACTTCAGTCTTGGGTCAGCTGCCCCGCCCTTCACCGTCATAGCAGTGGCGGCGTTTCTGCCTGCAGCGCTCGGCAGCACCGTGGTGGGGTTGGGGGGGGCTCCAAGCACAGAGAGAGAGAAACCTGGGCCATCCGCCGCTGCCACAGCCGCCACAGGGAAAACTACAAAGCCTGTTGTGCAGCAGCCATGGCCAGCAGCAGCGCCCTGATTTTTCAGCCTTCTGATGTTTTTACATTCTTAGACTGGAGTTCTCACACTTGTAACAAAAACAAAGACTGATATTTTGTAAATAATACATTCCTTCCAGGGGGAAGGACAAATTGATAGACTGCTGGTTTGACCAGTGGGGTCGGAGGGGTGTCAACCTCGTCCCCTCAATCGCTGGTCAAAGTCCAAACTCTATTTAAACCCTAAATCCAAAAATAAAGTCCTTCTTTTTCTCGCTCTCAACCTGACGGGTGAGTGTCCTTCTTTTCGTGTCCTCTAGCGACAGTGGAACACACACAGACCCGACGCAGCCTCTCTTGGCTCTGTCCGCTGCAGCTTGCTCATGGCCGCGGTATCACTGTCTCCTCCCGCCCCCTGGGGTTTGCATGTTCTGCCCGCTGCTGCTCTGGTTGTGAACACCATGTGAGGTGGGAGGGGGGAACAGAGCTGCCTCTTCCAGGGATGCATTTCCATCTCTCCCCACCCCCAAAGTCCTGTGGAGGGAAGAAACAAAAAGGAAACATAACAAACAAGCCCTAAACTCACATGCAACCAACATAAAAGCAAATATAGGGCAAATTAAAAGGCATAAGACATTCATAAATTGGACCCCCAGTCTCTGCAGCCTCTCAGGCCGGCAGCACCTCCACTCCTACCCGGGCTGTGAAGACATCCTGCCTCCAGAGGGTGGATGGAACCGCTGCGAAACCCACTGGGACACTGAAGGGAGGATGGAGCAGGATCACAGGGAGAAACCTCTGTTATGAGATACATTGTCCGACTTCCTCTCAACTTCGGGCAACGGTGTTCTGTGCAACACTTCATCAAGCAAGGATGGGCTGGCCCGCACTGCCTGCTTACTCTCCCGAGGGGAAACTGAAGCACCCTGGAGCTATTCAGGGTCCTGTGTCTTCAGGGGTCTGGGCGAGCTGAAAGCGCCAAGGCAGGGGAGGGCGGAAACGGCAGACGCTGCTGGCAGTGATGAACCCGGGCGGCCGCACCATGAGCACCATCCCCACCGACAGGGAGGGCAGCGGTGCAGGCACTTGCACTGACCAGCAGATAGAAACAGAGGAGCCAGGGGAGGTGAAGGGAGCCGTCCAGCTGCCGGTTGGTCGGTGAAGGAAAGTCTTCACAGAAGGCACAGTTTGTCCTCTCTAGGGGGCCGGTTCCTCAATTTGGGAACCCTTCCCAAAGGCCCGTGGACGTTGTTAGCGATACACAGTGGTCTGTCCCAGGAATCCAGACTCTAGCTTCGTCGGGTGCCATCCCAGACCTGCTCTGCTTGGCAAGGTCCTCTTCCCCATGGACAAAAAGACCCAGCCTTCTCCAGGAAGGCCCAGGGGGTATACTCCTTACCTCTCAATGGAGGCAGAGGGAGACTCCTGTTCTTCAGCTCTTGGCTAGAACAAAAGTCAGTGTCACCATGTATTGTTATGATTTGGGACGGCTTAATTAGCGATATGTAGAACTCCGGTTCTTCAGAGGACTTATAGCAAAGATTTATTGAAAGACAGACTCTTTTATACAGTGGCTCGGTACAATCAATATGATTGGTCATTTGGAGCAACACCTTCTTGTAAACATCTTTACCAGTAAACAAGTTGGAAAAACACCAGGTGTCAGGAGGAGGATATCTATAAAGATTTTTTTGGGTTCCTCCTTATGATTTCCCAGGCCAGACTGAGAGAAAACTAAGTTCCCACAGGCTTTAAGCCACTGCCTGGAGCCTAAAATCCATGTTCTGACCACTGTCAGTTCCCACAATCCCCCTCATTCCCGGCATAGAATAAACAAATACCTGCTTGTCCTGGTTTAGGGCAAATTTGGGAGGAAACCTCCAAATAGGGTCCCTCTGGGAAGGAAACCCAAATGTCCCCCCCCCAACTGGTCCAGGAGTAAATCTCAGAGAAAAGTGGAAAAAACTATTTATTTAACAAAGTGCCCACAAGAATAAAAAATGAATAATATGAAACAATAAAACCTCTTGTTGTTCTGAAGTGAGATGGCAAACTCAGAACATCCTTGCCGTGGGTTAGCGCTACTCACCCAGTCTCTTATCAGTTCCTCCAGCAGTGGAAAATGCTGTCCTGGGCCCCGGTGGGCCGCAGTTGTGAGCTCCTGGTGTTCTTCTGGGTTTTTCAGTCCAGAGCAGGTTTAAACAGTCCCAAGAAAAAAACAGTCCAGGGAACTTTTCTACCTCAGCTAGCTAAACTAAAAGCAAAAAAAGATCTCTGTCCGGCTGTCTGTCTGTGTTTCAGACAAACACAGTCCAGGAGCTGGAATGCAGAGAAGAGAGTGAGTTTCTGAAAACAAACTCCGCATTTCTCTTTCTCCCCCTTCGCTCTTGGAACTAGTCTTAAAGGTACAGACCTTAATATACAGCATAAACAGAACAGACAATTGGGGATACAAGCATCAAAAAGTCACCCCATGACACTGCTCTATAGGCTCTATACTATGGACTACTATAAATTTCAGGAGGTCTCCGTGGGTGTTCTTACCAGCTAGCAGTTCCCCAGACCCATCTACAGCAGTTGTGGGTCCTCCAATTAGCTCGATGAAGCGTGGATGAGGCTTGGAAATGAAGAGTGGGCTCTGGCTTGGGTTGGGAAAGGTGTTTATTTCTTGTGGCCCAGCCACGTGCAGAACAGGGCTGGGACCGGAAGCCAGAACATCTGCTTGGCCTCAGTTTCTCTCTTAAGTACTCAGGGATGAGCCTGGGCAGGGAAGAAACTTCGGCCCAATGGGAGAAAGGGAAGGGGGTGGGGTTACATCAGGGGGAAACCAGGTGTAGGGGGAGGGGGGTATTTTGGAATGGAACAAACCAAGTACAGACAAATAACAAAATACAAATACAAATATAAAAACCTAAATCATGCACTGCAACAGACTACTCTTTTCTTGCCCAGTTTTCGGGCATCAATTTGCAACAGCGTGGCAGGA
>JANPWX010017135.1:0-75819 GCA_024734555.1 Trochalopteron elliotii
TCTCTATACTCCAACTTCCTTTTTATCTCAGGCCAACCCTGGTAATAGAGAATATGTTTCCAAAAAGTTCTATCTTTCCACGCATGAGACTTCAAAGTTCACTTCATGCCAATTCACAAAAAGCAGAGAAACACTAGAACCAGATGCTTATGTGACTGCACTGAAGTCACAATACAGCATCAACACCAATCTTACTAAGCCCAAATTCACAGGCAGAAAGAGACGCTACTAAAATTCCTACATTACACAGCTCCTAGAATCTCTGCACCACCATTCCAGCCATGCTTGAGATGACATGGAGCATCAGAGAGCTCTCCAAAGCCATGCTCGGCCCTCTTCTGCCAGAGGCTCTGATCATACAATCCATTTCAGCAGTGATTCAACTGTAACACAACCACAGATTATGGAATTTCAAAAAATAACTCAATTAAAAAGATACTTGATACTCTTCAGAATTCAATACACCATTGCTGACCAACCTCCTGCCCCTTGTCAGGTTTTCCTTTCATAAGTGCCTGTTTAAACCCAAGACACTTCTTGGTTTGATGCCACAGAACCAAAGGGAGAGATGAAAGAAGGATTTCATAGCAGACAGCACAGGGCAGCTCAGAAAAGCAAGATGAAAAATCAATCCGGAAGGTAAAACAGCTGTATTACTTCATACAGACCTTGGAGTTCAGTGCTGTGATTATTCATTAAAGCACTTTGATAATGTCACTGGCTTATATCTTCATTCCAAATCAGCTTTGTTCCAAACCAACAAGTCTTACAGACAGCACTGAGAGCTGGTGACTGCCATACCCAGGTTTCCATGCCAGAAATGGTGAGTTTAAAACAAAAGGTGAGTTTAAAACAAGAGGGGAAGCTTCCTTACTCTCTGACAACAACTAATGAAGCAGTAGAACACTGAAAGGAACAGCTCAGCTCAGGTCTGGAGCAGTGAATGTGTTCTGGGGAGTGGAACTGCTGAGCCACTAATGCATAATTAGGTCACACTAGTTAGACCTGTAGAAGGTTTTGAGTGGGCTTTTCTTTAGCATTTACCTCAGAAGAGGGAAAGGGAAGGAGAGCCACTATGACAAAGCCAAAGGAGAGCATGTGCCAGCTTTAGCACACACAGATTCTTTCTGGAGACCAGAAAACACAGATGTAAACACCAACACTACAGAACTTAGTTTTTTCTAATTTAGAGCTCTATTAAGTGAGCAATAATACATTTGTTTATCGGTGTTGGAGGGAAAAAGCCAATGGAAGATGCTGCAAGGCATTGTTTGCTGTTGATCTGACATCTCCCAGCACATGTGCAGCTCCAGCTGTGCCTTCAGCTGGGAACTCATCTAATCCCACTGGAAGTGCCCTGCTTGAAACCCTTCAAACCCAGCCAGGGTATACAAAATCCTAAACAAAACATTAGGTAAGTTTAAAACACATTAAGCAAGGCTAATGATAATCATGGCAAAGAACATACACAAACAGGTTGAAATACTTTAGAGACTTAATTAGGAAAAAATGCTACCATCAGTACCTTTGTACTTCTGTAGTAAAAAAAAGGAAGCATACATTATTCTTGAAAATTATCATTTTACACCTGTTCATTAATTTAGCTACTAAATAGCATTAGAAGTGGCCATGACCAATTTTTTGAAATGTATATGCTTTTATTTAATTATATTGAAGCTGTTAAAGCATTTTATTATGAGCTGAAATGTCCAGCTCATATGAAATTCCCTTCTTTCTTTAAATTATCAATGAATAATTTTAATAAAGAATTAACAGCAAAAACTGTCAGTCATGAATACAATGAGGATGAAAATAAAGGGAGATAGAAAGGAGTACGCTAAATTACAGTATGGAGAAAGCAGATATTTAGGTGAACTTTAGCCTACCTTAAACTGAGCCTAAGCCTCCAATTTCTGTCAAGTCTGTACACACAGTGAACAAAAACATCCTTATATTGTCTTGAGAAATGAATGAGTAATTTCATTTTATTTCCATCTGGCAAGTGGCTTCCCAATTGCATTTACCAGTATTTGGCAGTAGAAGTAAATATACAAAAGAAATTAACTGCTTTGTTATTGCCTCTGCCTGAGAGAAGAGCTATGGCTAGTACAAGAATACTGGAGAAAAAAATTAAGTGTACATACAGTTGCAAGGGATGTAAACTATACAAGAGTAGACTTGAGCAGCTGAAAGTAATAATTATATTGAATTTACTCCCCCCCAAAAAAAACCTCCTGATGTGATATGACTTGATAGAAAAATGAAATAAGGAGCTAGGAATGTCACCGAAAGATTAGAAAGTAATTTGTAGCACAAAACTTCAGCAAATTTTGTCGCAACACAATAAAACTTCTCGAAGTCTGGCTAAATTGATCATCTTGGAATGCTACTGATAGTCTTCCATTTCTGTGGTATTCCTAGAGGCACTCAAAAATGGAAATAGAAGTCGAATGAAGAGGGAGAAGGAGGAAAGTCAAACACAAAGTAGTCTCAAATTTGCATTTGTTCTTTTCCCTCAGCAATACACCCACCCCGAGGGTGTCCCTTGGTGTGCCCACAGCATTCCCAGGCTGGAGTGACCCAGGGAATAGGACAGGGAGCACAGCTGGGGCACAGCCTGACCTTCCTCCAGCCACCTGCAAGGCACAACAGATGAACCACATCCAAGCTCTGGCTGCAGGCAGCAGCATGAACTCTGACAAAGTTTGTGTGCTCAAGCCAAACTGCACAAATAAGCTGCTGATCACCAATAAGTGCAAACATGTCCATGGATTCATGGAATTGTTAAGGTTGGAAAAGCCCTTTAAGGTCCTGAAGTCCAACCAGCAGCCCAGCACCACCATGTTCAGTACCATGTGCTCAAGTACCACATCCAGGAGTTTTTGAACACCTCCAGGATGCCCATTTCCCTGGACAGTTTGTGTTAATGCTTGACAACCCTTTCTGTGAAGAAATTTTTCCTGATATGTAATCCAATCCTCCCCTGGTGCAACCTAAAGCTGTTTCCTCTGCTCCTGTCCCTTGTTACCTGGAGAAGCAGAGCCCTGATGCTGGCAGCAAGGAGAAAGCACCAGTGCAAGCTCAACAGAGCAGTGACCAAGGAGGAATTCCCTATCCTGCATCCAGTGACACAGAGAATATTCAGAGGAGAGACTGGGAGAGGCCACAGTTCACACAGCTGAAGCCAAAGACTCTCCTAGATCACAGCAGCCATCCTGCAGAACATATGCCATGCAATTCATGAACTGAGATTAAGGTGCTTTGGCATCCAAATTCACTTACAGCCTTCACTCTGTCATTTGGGCTTTAACTTTGACAACCAGCAGTTTCCCCAAATATCCAGAGAGAAATGCTAGAGCATCAGCAGATATCAGCCACACCTCCTGTCAATTCAGACAGCAGCTGTGGGATCTCACATTTATTCCCAATGCCACCTGGCATTTTTCAGTTCACCTAAAATCACTCAGTTACCAATTCCTGAAGCAAAATTAATTAAGCACTCCTGCTGTCACTCTGTCCTTTCTGCAATCAGAAGAGCTCAATATCCGGTGCAACAATAAAAAAAGAATTATTACAAAGCAAGCAATTGATCTAAAAGCAAATCTTACACTGAGCTCTCAAGATAAAAAAAAAATAAAACTAACAGGGAGGAAAAAACATGGAACCTCTTGCAATCTTGTATGTTTTTTGCCTAATTAATGTAATCAAGCTGAAGGAAGTGGCATCAACCCAACAAATTATGCTCCATGGAAGAATAAAAAAGATCATAACTTAGTTTTACAAATTAGTTTTGCAAAAAAAAAAACCTAACAGGGGATCTGTACTCCTATTAATTGTTCTTATAATTGATTGCTAATTTATTTGACCACTACACATTTAATGACTACCATTAATTTCACATGAAATATTCCTTGCTCTGTTAAAACTGCCCTAAAATGGTTGTAAATAGTCTAATTGTCAATCTCTAGCAAGCACTTGCGCAGCAAAAGTTGTACAGCTAAAGTGAACTTAATTACCCACTCTGTATTGGGATGGCTTTCAGCTTTCTATCAACAGCATGAAGGAGATGCCTGGGCCACAAAAAAATCCAAAAAAAGACAACCAAAACAACCCTTCCCCATGCACACACAAAAAATCCCAAACACACCCACACCTGATTTCACAACTGATTTTGCCCCCTTCTATTTACTGTGAAAGATGCTGCTTTTGCTGTAAGGCAGTAAGCAAATATTAACAATTCATGACACACAAATGGTCACAGAAATCCAGATGAACATTAGAAATCAAACAACAGCAGGCAAACAAGGATTAAACTGAAAATATCCTCTGTGGGACTCAATTACTGTGTTGGAGATACGATGTAAGAAGCAAGAATAAAACCCAATAGCCTTTTTCATGACCTCTTCTCTCCCTTTTCCTCCATCAATACTGAAATGGAAGAAAGCCTCAGGACTGTGCACCCCATTTTTGCCTTTGCCAACATCTCCAAGCTTTCCCCTGGAGGATTTTCTGATCCTTGGGGTGTGGTGGGCACTGAGGTCTGCACAGCCCCAATATCAGTGCCAGACCAAGGTCCCTGCATTTTAGAGCTCACAGAGGAAGTTTTGCTCTGGGGGAGAGAAGATGTTTGCCTATGTAAATAAAATGCTGCCCATAATAGCATTTCTAATTTAAACAGTCACATGGCCCCGTAATATTTTTTCCTCAGACATCAGGCCACCATCACCACCAAATTGAGACAGGACACCTGTAATTATTTCCCAGATTCTGATGTGTTTCTCATCCATACAATTTTCAAAAGTAAAAAAAAAAGTATCAAGACTCAGAAAAAAAGAAGTCGTTAAAATGCTGTTATATTTTACCAAGATTCTAACAAACTCATTTTCTTTTATTACTGAGAAGACTAATAAATAGATATCTTTTAAATTATTTGTTCACCTACTCTTCCCCTTGATGAACCCCATAAAAGGCTCACCTTCACAAACACACTTATGGGAGTCACATTTCCCAAAGGAACTTAGCCTCATAATTTGGAAAGAACCCAAGATTCAAAAATTCTTTTATACAGTCAAGTTAATTAGATATTGGTGTTTAATGGAACACACTAAAATGTTAGTAAAAATGAAATGATAAATTGATTTCTTCTATCACTGTGATATCTGACATTTATCAATCCTGACTAAATATTGAAACACTAAGTAAAATACCACATCCAAACAGACATTTTACTATTCTCTTCCTTTTTAAAGTATTTCTCTATCACCAAGATTTTAAATAAAAATGCATGCAAAATACTTAGACATACTGAATTCCAAATTGCTTGACTTTTTAGTGTTATATAGCCCATCCTGGTTATACACTCTGCCCTACAATCAAATATACAATGCTACATTTCCATTGACTTAGTACACAAGAAATTTGATTTTGTTTAGTTAAAAGAATTCTATTCCCCTACTTAGAGTAAAAAAAAAAATTGAGATTGGCTAGTATTTATTGTTATATTAAACCCAGGGAACTCAAAAAGAAACTTTCATAGGCATCAGGGCCAAAGCAAAACTTCACAGGGTAAAAGGATCATATTAAAAATAAATTGGAAATTATCTGTCTTAACAGATTCCATTAATTTCAATAGTAAAAGTCAGTGCCCCATGAGGTTGACTGGTAAGCACAGCTTTGATAGCTGATCAATAGAAATAAGGATAAAATGTTGGGAAATTAGTCCTCCATAAACAAATGTTTAAACTGGCTTTGTGGTGGATGGTATCAAATAAATCTAATGAGTTAAATGGAAGCTTCACAAAGCAGCCCTTTCAACCTAACCACTTGTCAACACAAATGTTGTGACATGGCTCCTGCACCCTTTGGAGCAGAATTCCTGGGATTTAAGCAGCCACATCAGAGGGCAGTGGCTGCCTTGGAAGAGGCCCCACGCTAGCACAAGGAAGATGCATTGCCCATTCTCCCCATCACTGACTAATGATCACTTGAACAAGTTCACTTCATCCCAATAGTTTCAATATCCTGGGACACTGGAAGGTTTCTGGCATTCTAAATGTCACTCTGAAAACCAAACAGCAAGGCAGGCATTTGGTGACAGCCACATCTGTGAGTGCCCCTCTGTAAATGGGGTGGAGCCACTGATATTTTTTGGGTGATGGCCAGATGGATGTTTTACTGTGTCTTCTGTGGATCAAGCACAATTTGGGTCTGCCCCTCTGGGCAGTCTTTGAAAACACAGATAAATATAAATTAGCTATTAATGAGACTTTCAATGAGAGAAAAAGAAGGCAGCAAACCAAGATGACCAGAAGCAGCAGGGTTAAAATTCTGCAAAACAACACATCTGTTTGAAATATAGACAAGTGCAATGGCACAGGTTATAAATGCTGAAAGATCCTGAGTTCACTGAAGACAAAACACATTTAAGACTTTACTACATGTAAAGATGTGGCGTCTGGCTTAGAAAAAACATCAACTGCTGGAAGCTGAGAAGTATTTCTGTTTAATCAATTCTGCGTACATCAAGCAGCAGACATTTTATATATATTAACATGTATTTATTCTTTTGACTGAGCATTTGCTCTCAGTCACATGCTGAAGATGAAATCCAGGGCTCAACCAGCCTGAAGTCAACCTTGGATGGTTGTGTGTGTTACCACCACGTTAGATTTACCTTGGAAAAGCTTTCTTGGGGTCCAAGTATCCCAAAGTGTTCTGAATACACCCAGGTGCTCAGAGAACACACGGGCAATGATTACCTGCCTTCAAGACACACAAGATAAATTACTGCCACATTACAGCATTAGTCTTAGGGGACCTACAGGATACTAAATTAAGCTGCTTGCATTGTAGCAGACTAAAAATAATGCAGAACACACAGCTCCCAGTCTCTCACCTTCAGCAGCAATGTTAGGTTCCACTGCTCACCTCAGCACATTCTGCACAGGCAGGATCCACTGGACATTCTGAATTTAGCAGCTGTGCTCTGCTTACCTTTTCTATTACCAACACAAGCACAATTTGGCTAAAGTGATTCATTAAGAAGGCAGTGTCTCTGTGCTGATGATCCAAGTCTTCAATGAAACAACAAAAAAAATTACCAAAGAAAACCTTGAAATTTACTCCCCAGGTACTCCCATTCAGAATATGCAACTTAAAGATAATTCCACTCTTTTACCATGTGGAGTTTTTGCTTTTAGAAAGCTTTTAAGCCACAGCCTTTTCACAGTGGGAAATTATTCTTTAAGTAGTATTCTACAATAATTACATTCCCACCTTACAGAACAGAATAAAGCACCTGAAAGGAAGAAGTTTCAGAAACATTTCAGTTTCTCACATTGCACAAGACACACAACAGTCACACAATATAGAGTTGTAATTATAGCTTTACATCCATTTGAGATGATTAATAAGGAAATCAAAAAGCTGATACTTTTGTTGTTATCTGTATTAATGCCTATGTACCTAGTATTTTCAATTTCTCATTGAATTCAGAAACTTAATAGCATGATTGTTAACTTTTAATCCTTTAGATAGCTTCTGAATGTCTCTTTCTCCAAAGAGCCTTTATTCATGTAGGTAACAGAACTATGCTTCCTCTACTATAAATGGCAGAAATTCTTGCAATAGCAGATACTCTACTCTGTCCAAAGCATCCTGGCACAGCATTACAGGTGAAGCAACTATCGCTCAGAGAAATGTTCCATGTCAAGAGCAGATGACACATTTTTTTGGGTTTTTTTGGTCAGCAATAAGAAAGGAAAAACAGTTTTGCACATAAAACCCATGGAGAGGGCATCATTTGTCTACAAACACAGAATCACTGCAGGTCAGCAGTGTGAGCAACTGGAATCAGCCCATGAATCAGACACATTTTGTCAGTTTATGCTTTTGCAGTTAAAAAAAAAAAATCCACATTCTATTTCTTTTGATAGAAAGTAGATTTAGGAGGAAGTGTAGGATGTGCTAACTGTGGTTCTGCTGAACTTACTTTACAAGTAAGGCCATAAATTTTGCTTATAACCAAGGCTTTGTTTACAGTAGGCTTTTATTTATTTAAGCAAATACATTGTTATTCCTAGAACTCTGCCGGAAGTTTTCAGGAGAGTGAAATATTGTTGCATAATCTATTTAATAGTCAGCACCAACTGTCCTGGTAAGTAGCTGGTCTGCTCTCCATGCTTTCCTCTAGACTTTTTTATTCTTCCCCTACTTCACTTGGGTCTCAAATTCCCAGCCAATGCTCAGCTGAAGAACCTGCACTGGAACACTCAGCTGGAGTTTCCTTTACCACCACTGAGGAAGTTGCCAGAAAATGTATCTACAGCTACAAACACCTCAGAAGGCAAAAGGAATTGTTTTAAAACCATTCTGCACTGAACTACTGAACACAGACCTAGAATTGCCAAGCAATTGACCTCCAACTCATCATCAGTGCATTTTATGTACATGTCCTAGGGTGACTATGTATCCCCAAATCGTCTGTTCTGTGTTCTGTACCTTTAAGACTGGTTCTGAGAGTGAGCAGGGAAAGAAAAAGCGCGCAGTTTGTTTTGAGAAACAAACTCACTCCTCGGAATCTGCTCTCGTCCTTGGGACTGTGTGGTTTCTTTTTTTTTCTTCGTCGGATACACAGAGGGCAGCCGGAGAGAGTTTTTTTTTTCTCCTCTTGTTAGTCTAGCTAGCTGAGGCAAAGAAGCTTTCCTAGACTGTTTTTTTTATTATTTTATTTTTCTTTGGGACTGTTTAAATCTGCTCAAGACTGAAAAACCCAGAGGAGCACCGGGATCTTGCACCCGTGGCCCACCGGGCCGGGGCTCGGCATTTTTCAGCACTGAAGGGACTGATAAACAAACTCCTGACACGGACTCTGAGTTTTGCCATCTCTCTTCGGAGCAGCGAGAGGTTTTATTGTTTCATATTATTATTATTGTTATTATTATTATTCATCCTTTATGCTTGTGGGCATTTTGTTTGTTAAATAAATAAGGCTTTTTTTCCACTCTATCTCTGAGGGAATTATTTCCCCGGACCGGCTGGGGGGAGGGGCTGTTTGGATTTGCTTTTCAGAAGAACCCCACTCAGAGATTTCCTCCCAAATTCGCCCTAAACCAGGACATACAGTAAATTTGGTGCCCAACTGTGGGGCTCGAGAGAGTAGAAAAAAACTTGTATTGATTATTGAGTGCATTTTAGTTGTTCTTTGTGTGGGGATAGAGTAGCCATGTTACCCCTTAAATCCCTAATGTCTATTAGAATAAAACCCTTGCTGTATTTCTGTTCCCTAGGTTTCTTTGAAGTTCTAATACCTTTCTAGTCCCTAGGCTTGTTTTCTTATCCAAAACTAGCTCCAATGTTGTCCCTAACACATAGCTTTTACACTAGAAGTGCACGATTTAAGATTGCTATTTTGTTGGGTTTAGTAATCATGATTTATAGAAAGTTTATGAAAGTACTGGAGTTTGTGGCAAGTATGTTTGGTTTATGGTTTCTTCGTCCTACCATGCGTCCTAGTTCCAGCAGCATGTTTTAGGAATTTATGAATAATTGCACCCACTTTGTTAAAGGAAGAACAGAGAATGAAGCTTTTCAGTCTTTTCTGTCCCTCATATCTTTTGAATCAGTCACATCACTTTTAGAGAATATTCAGTGTCCCCTGAATGTTAAAGATACCATCTTCCTGGTATTTCAGCTGGTGAGCTTCCTCTATATAGTTTGCAGCTTGTCTAAAATGAGGGCTGAGATTTCTCGAAAAGCTAATGAAACCCCTAACCCAAGAGTTGACCCAAACGTAAGAAATCTTAAATGGTGTAGAGAATGGGAAGATATGGGCCAGCTCCTAAAGGAGTTTTCTGACCCTGTAGTCTAGGACTTTCCACGTGAACAAATTCAAAATCCAACCAAGGTAGGGAAATATCTGAAAGAAAAATACCATGATGCCTCTAAAAGAAAAAAAATCATTGCAGTAAGCTAGGCTCTAGCATATGCTTATTGCACCCTGCTAGATAATGTAGGGCAGCCGACAGAGACAGGAAGGCAGGGATGCAAATCAACAATTACTATTCCAGTCACTCAGGCTGCAGCTAATATCCCAAGCTCCAGGCCAGTAGCTAAACTAGACAGTAAACCTCAACCAATAGCTGTTGCTGCTAATACAAAAGGCGGAAAGTGTAAAAGCAAGACCGATCGCAAAGTGGAAGATAATGATGATGATGCAAGAAAAGAACCTTCACCAAAATCAGAAGCCACATCGAGAAGTACAGATTCTAGAGCCAATATTGATACCTTTTCCCTAAAGGACCTTCGAGGCCTAAGAAAAAACTACAAGCAACAAACTGATGAATCTATAATTAGTTGGTTAGTCCGCCTTTAAAATGCTGCAGGGAAGGCTACCATTCTGGATGGCACTGAAGCGAGACATTTAGGATCTCTGTCACATGATCCTGTCATTAACCAAAGCATGATGAGAGACACTAGCCCTCACAGTCTCTGAGAACGAATCCTGAAAAGTGTAGCACAAAGATACCTGTGTGCAGATGACCTCTATCTGCAACAAACACAGTGGAAGACCATAAAACAGGGGATCCAACGTCTGAGAGAGATGGCTGTAGCAGAGCTCATTTTTTCAGATGACGTAACAACTAAGAATCCAAACCTGGTACCATGTACACCTGTCATGTAAAAAAAACTTGTGCGACTTGAGCCACCTGAATACGCTTCTGCTCTAGCAATAATGAAGCGAGATGAGACATATGAGACTGTGCTCGACATGGCGAAGAAGCTGCGAGCATATGCAGATGCCGTGCATAACCCAACACATGCCAAAATTGCAGCTGTAGAAACACGTCTACAGAAACTAGAAAATAAGATAGAAAAAAATCACAAGAAACTCAGAGAAAAAATTAGAAAAGACCTCTTCCAAATTTCAGCAGTACAGATCAGAAGTGTTGGTACCCAACGAAGACGTTCCCCAGATAGGGAGAGAGGGTACACTCGACGAGCTGAGCTGTGGTTCTTCCTGCGTGATTGCGGAGAAAACATGAAAAAGTGAGATGGAAAATCTACTGCTGCTTTAGCACAACAGATACATGAGCTGAAGAAAGGCAAAACCCAGAAAGAAAGTTCCACCAAAAGAGAAGCAGCTCCAATTGCCCGTAAGCAAACTGCCAGATATGATGATAATAATATGTCTGACTCCCTTGAAAGAACCTCTAAGACATACGCCCAAAGAAAGAAAGAAAACCAAGACTAGAGGGGCCCTGCCTCTAGCCAGGTAGAGGCTAGGGAAAATCGTGTTTTTTGGAATGTGTGAATTCGTTAGCCTAGCACATCTGAACCACAAAAATACGAGGCCTTAGTCGATACTAGTGCACAGTGCACATTAATTCCATCAACACATGTAGGGGCAGAATCTGTTTCTATTACTAGTGTGACCGGGGGATCACAAGACTATACGTTAGTAGAAGCAAAGGTGAGCCTGACTAGAAATGAGTAGAAAAAACACCTTATTGCAACTAGCCCAAAAGCCCCATGCATTTTGGGCATAGACTACCTTCGGAGTAGGTATTTCAGAAACCCTAAAAAACTCAAATAGGCATTTGGGATAGCAACTGTAGTGATGAAAGGCATCCAGCAATTGAACACCTTGCCTGGACTGTCCGAAAATCCGTCAACAGTAAAACTTCTGAAGGGGGAAGAGCAACAAGTACCAATTGCCACTTCAACAGTGCATCGCCGACAGTATAGAACAACTCGAGATGCCATAATCCCCATTCATAAGATGATCCATAAACTGGAGAGTCAAAAAGTAGTCAGCAAAACCCACTCACCCTTCAACAGCCCCATCTAGCCTGTGCGAAAATCTGAAAGAGAATAGAGACTGACTGTGAACTATCGTGCATTGAATGAAGTGACTCCACCGCTGAGCACTGCTGTGCCAAACATGTTGGAGCTCCAGTATGAGCTGGAGTCCAAGGCAGCAAAGTGGTATGCCACTATTGACATTGCCAATGCATTTTTCTCCATTCCTCTGGCAGCAGAGTGCAAGCCTCAGTTTGCCTTCACATGGAGGGGAGTGCAATACACCTGGAACCGACTGCCCCAAGAGTGGAAGCACAGTCCTACCATCTGCCATAGACTGATCCAAGCTGCACTAAAAAAGGGTAAAGCTCCAGAACATCTGCAGTACATCGATGACATCATTGTGTAGGGGAATACTGCAGCTGAAGTGTTTGAGAAAGAAGAGAAGATCATCCAGATTCTGCTGAAAGCTAGATTCGCTATCAAAAAGAGCAAAGTTAAGGGACCTGCTCAAAAGATCCAGTTCCTGAGAATTAAGTGAGAAAATAGACGGCGTCAAATTCCTACTGATGTCATCAACAAGATCACAGCAATGTCTCCACCTACCAACAAGAAGGAAACACAAGCTTTCCTAAGTGCCATAAGTTTTTAGAAAATGCATATCCC
Source organism: Trochalopteron elliotii (assembly GCA_024734555.1). Classification (NCBI taxonomy): domain Eukaryota; kingdom Metazoa; phylum Chordata; class Aves; order Passeriformes; family Leiothrichidae; genus Trochalopteron; species Trochalopteron elliotii. The sequence continues at coordinate 12,466 of JANPWX010017135.1, forward strand.
TGAGTACAGCCAGATTGTGAGTCCTCTCTACCTAGTTACCCGCAAGAAGAACACTTTCCACTGGGGCCCTGAACAGCAACACGCCTTTGCCCAGATCAAGCAAAAGATTGCCCATGCAGTGGCCCTTAGCCCAGTCAGGACAAGACCAAATGTGAAGAATGTGCTCTACTCTGCAGCCGGGAGCCATGGTCTGTCCTAGAGTCTTTGGCAGAAGGTGCCTAAAGAGACTCGAAGACAACCACTGAGATTCTGAAGTCGAAGCTACAAAAAGTCTGAGGCCAATTATACTCCCACAGAAAAAGAAATTTTAGCAGCCTATGAAAAAGTCCAAGCTGCCTCAAAAGTAATAAGCACTGAAACACAACTCCTCCTGGCACCCCGACTACCAGTGCTAGAGTAGATGTTTAAAGAAGTTCCGTCTACCCACCATGCCACCAATGCTACATAGAGTAAGTGGATTACTGTCATCACACAGCGCGCCCGTATTAGAAAACTAAATCACCCTAAAATTTTGAAGATAATTACAAATTAGCCTGAAAATAAAAACTTTAGTCTCACAAATAAAGAAGAGCAAAAACCAGTAACACGTGCTGAAGAAACTCCACCATACAACCAACTGCCAGCAAAAAAAACACCCTACGCTCTTTTCACTGACAGTTCCTGTCGCATAGTGAAAATGAACCAGAAGTAGAAAGCAGCTGTGTGGAGCCCCACACGACAAGTCGCTAAAGCCACAGAAAGAGATGGTGGATCGAGCCAACTTGCTGAACTCAAAGCTGTTCAGTTAGCCCTGAACATTGCTGAGAGAGAGAAGTGGCCAAAGCTCTACCTCTATACTGATTCATAGATGGTAGCCAATGCTTTATAGAGATGGTTGAAGAAGTAGAAAAAAGCTAACTGGCAGCGTAGAAGAAAACCAATTTAGGCTGCCGAAGAGTAGAAAAACATTGCCACTCAGATAGAAAAGCTACCTATAAAAATCCGTCATGTAGATGCCCATGTCCCCAAAAATAAAGCTGATGAAGAGCACAAAAACAATAAGCAAGTAGATCAAGCTGCAAAGATAGAAGTGTCAAAAATAAACTTAAATTAGCAACACAAAAGAGAGTTGTTTCTGGCTCAATAGGCTCATAATGCCTCAAGTCATCAAAGCAAAGATGCCACCTATAAGTAGGCACGAGACCGAAGAGTAAATCTCACCATAGACAGTATTTCTCAAGTTATTCATGACTGTGACACATGTGCTGCAATCAAGCAAGCCAAGCGAGTGAAGCCCCTATAGTATAGTAGACAGTAGTCCAAATACAAGTATGGGGAGGCCTGGCAGATTGATTATATCACATTACCCCAGACACGTCAAAGTAAGCGCTATGTGCTCACAATGGTAGAAGCCACCACGGGGTGGCTGGAGACCTACCCTGTGCCTCATACTACAGCCCGTAACACCATTCTAAGCCTTGAAAAGCAAGTTCTCTAAAGGCATAGTACCCCTAAGAAAATTGAATCAGACAACAAGACTCATTTCAAGAACAGCCTTATCAATACCTGGGCTAGGAAACATAGCATTGAGTGGGTGTACCATATCCCCTACCATGCACCAGCTGCTAAGAAAGTAGAAAAATTCAATAGACTGTTAAAGACCACCTTGAAAGCATTAAGTAAAAAATCTTTCAAGAACTGAGAGCAGCATCTGGCAAAGGCCACCTGGTTAGTTAACACCCGAAGTTCCACCAACAAAGCAAGCCCTGCCCAGTCTGAGCTCCTGCATACAGTAGATAGAGATAAAGTCCCTGTAGTACATGCAAGAAGTTTGCTAAAGAAGACAGTTTAAATCAAATCCACCTCAAGTACAAACAAACCCATCCGTAAGATTGTCTTTACTCAAAGACCAAGTTGTACATAGTAGATAATGCAAAAAAATAAAACAACAAAATGTGTACCTCAAAAAGATCTGATTGTTAGATAAAAACCATGTGTACATATCACTTTTGTTGAATGTCACTGCCATTGTCTGTGTATAGCTGTATATTGTTTTTATATAAATATATGCATGCATAATGTGTGTTTGTAAAGTTAAAATTCAATTAGTTTTGATAAGTTGACGATATGGTGATAAGGAGTGGAATATCCTAGAGTGACTATGTATCCCCAAATCGTCTGTTCTGTGTTCTGTACCTTTAAGACTGGTTCTGAGAGTGAGCAGAAAAAGAAAAAGCGCGCAGTTTGTTTTGAGAAACAAACTCACTCCTCAGAATCTGCTCTCGTCCTTAGGACTGTGTGGTTTCTTTTTTTTTTCTTCGTCAGATACACAGAGGGCAGCCGGAGAAAGTTTTTTTTTCTCCTCTTGTTAGTCTAGCTAGCTGAGGCAAAGAAGCTTTCCTAGACTGTTTTTTTTATTATTTTATTTTTCTTTGGGACTGTTTAAATCTGCTCAAGACTGAAAAACCCAGAGGAGCACCGGGATCTTGCACCCGTAGCCCACCGGGCCGGGGCTCGGCATTTTTCAGCACTGAAAAGACTGATAAACAAACTCCTGACACGGACTCTGAGTTTTGCCATCTCTCTTCAGAGCAGCGAGAAGTTTTATTGTTTCATATTATTATTATTGTTATTATTATTATTCATCCTTTATGCTTGTAGGCATTTTGTTTGTTAAATAAATAAGGCTTTTTTTCCACTCTATCTCTAAAGAAATTATTTCCCCAGACCGGCTGGGGGGAGGGGCTGTTTGGATTTGCTTTTCAGAAGAACCCCACTCAGAGATTTCCTCCCAAATTCGCCCTAAACCAAAACAGTACATTTCCAGATATCAATTCTTGCACATGAAAGAGAAGCCACACTTGAGGAAAATTGCCACAGTGGATAATCTTAACAGTTCACTGAAGAAAGGATTGCTGTCAAATCCATAGAATGATTTCATCATATCATCACAGAATGGTTTGGGTTGGAAGGGACCTTAAAGATCATCTTGTTCCAACCCCTGCCATAGGCAGGGACACCTTCCACTAGGGTTGCTCAGAGCTCCATCCAACCTGGCCTTGAACACCTCATGTTGAGAGTAACTAGATTCATATTAAATAGATTTTTAGATTTTTTATCTAACCTAAATTTCCATGAAAAATGCAGTTGCATGCTTGAAGAGGAGCACCTTTTGCAGGTTATTCTTTCTGTTTTGACATTAGAGAAAGCATTCCTCCCAATCTAATCTCTTTATTTATTCATACAGAAGGGGTTTTATTCCAGGAATATAGATTTCTATTTGGTTAAAAACAAACAAAACCCATTTCTTTTTGCAGTTCAACACAGAATTTTTTTCAATTCAACTTCTGAATTTCTTTTTCATCAAATGCATAGAAAAAACTCTGTAAGAGCATTATAGATCAAGACTACTTCATGAATGTATTCATATTTCATGCTAATTAGTCTTTGTACACAATCCCTGTCTCTGCAGTGCCAGTACATGTGTCTCTGTCCTCAGCTCCTCGTTAAATGTTCTGGGCTTTATTTGAGCACTGCATCACCAAGCCTCAATCAGACAGTTGGGAATGCAGAGCTGCCTTTCTTCCCCTGCTGGATTTTAGCAAGCTCATACATGCAAAAGCTCCAGCTCCTTAGAAAAACAAGGCATGGAGGAGGTACAGAAGGTACTAACTACTACCAGAGGTATCACACAGTGGGCTGGAATTCCAGACTTCTGGAATGTGTGGGTATTGAACATTTGTCTGTGTGTCACCAGCAGTGATTCTTACACTTCTCTAATGGGAACCTCCAACACCTTAAATCCTGGGAAAAATCCACTGAACCAATTTCCTTTGTAGAAGAAACCCAATACCTTTGAGAGTTCACCTTCCTCAGGCTTTTTTTTTATATTCACAACTGCTCTTCCATCTTTCCTCTTCAATATTTCCATTTTCATATTCTGAGGGTTCAGGTATAACAAATTAATACATGAATTCTGTAAGCAGCCCCCTAAAATATATGTCCTGGTTTAGGGCAAATTTGGGAGAAAAGCTCTGAATGGGTTTCTCTGGAGAGCAAACCCAAACAGCCCCTCCCCCCTCCAGCTGGTCCAGGAAAAGAACTTCCTTGGAGAAAAGTGGAAAAAACTATTTAACTAACAATGTGCCCACAAGCATAAGGAATGAATAATATGAAACAATAAAACCTCTCGTTGCTCCGAAGAGAGATGGCAAAACAGAGAAGTCCTTGCCGGGAGTTAGCTCAGCTCCCTCAGTCTCTTATCAGTCCCAGTCCCTTCGGTGCTGGAAAATGCCAAGGTCCAGGCCCGGTGGGCTGCAGGCGTGAGATCCCGGTCCTCCTCTGGGTTTTTCAGTCCAGAGAAGATTTAAACAGTCCCAAGGAAAAGGAAAAAAAACAGTCCAGGAAGCTTCTTTGCCTCAGCTAGCTAAACTAACTAAAAGGAAAAAAAACCTCTCTCTGGGCCCTGTCTGTGCATCCGACAAACACACACAGTCCCAAGGAAAAAGAGAAGATGCAGAGGAGTGAACACTGCTTCTCAAACAAACTGCGCACTTCTTCTTTCCCTGCTTTACTCTCAGAACCAGTCTTAAAGGTACAGAACACACAGCACACACAGAACAGATGATTGGGGATACAGGCATCATAGTCACCCTAGGACAATATAACACATTATAACTAAGACAACTCAGTCACAACATTGATATAAATACACAGAAGAGGTTTTTTTAGACAATACATGCCTGTCCCCACTCCAATTCCATTTAAATTCTCTTTAAATTCTTCTGCTGAAGCTTTCTGACAAAATTACTAAATGAAACTTGCATAAAATCTGAGCAGCAGGGGCTTTGTTACTAATATTTTTCACAAGTTTTTCAGTGCCAGAGATTTCTTAACCAAAAGATAACCTTGCAGCAGGCACGCACACAAGAGCCTCTCCAGTCTGTTTGCCACGTGGCACTGAAAAAGCAGGTGGATAATCAGTTTGCACCTGCAGAACTACTCCAGTCACTCAGTAACCAGCAGGATTCCTTATTTCAGATCCTTGCTCCTCAAGCCTCCAGCAGGGAACTCTCACCTGTCCCAGTGATGTTCCCTAAGGGTTTAGCACTGCCAATTAAACTACAACTGAAGGAATGGCCTCCACATTAGAGCATCTGACCTGGACTCAGAAGACAGAACGCTGATTCTGAAAATGAACTCCATTTCTACAAGAATTGTGTGGAATACATTAAGTTGTACCTCCAATCAATCCATGAATAATGATGACAGCCTTCAAAATAGCCCAGACCTCAAACTATTTCCCACCTGTCTCTTAATCTGCATACAATTTAATTCACACGCAGGCTGTTTGTATTTGATTTTCTGAAGGTGCAATTATTGCAATTCTTTATGTAATGCTGATTAAGATAATGTCCAAACTTCTCTATCAGAACCCTCTTATAGAATAACAATGCTCTGAAAAAATACTAATTCTGCTGCAGATGTAAAGAAAGCAAGCTCCAGGAATAATAAACTGGAGATAGGAAAATTGCATCTATCTGACCCATTGTGGTAGTTTGACATTGGGGAATTGATATTTTCAGGAAGTTATAGTTTAACCAATTGTCTTGGTTTAGGGCAAATTTGGGAGGAAATCTCCGAATGGGGTTCCTCTGGAAAGCAAATCCAAACAGCCCCTCCCCCCAGCCGGTCTGGGAAAAGAACTCCCTCAGAGAAGAGTGGAAAAAACCTATTTATTTAACAAACAAAATGCCCACAAGCATAAAGAATGAATAATAATAATAATAATAACAATAACAATAGTATGAAACAATAAAACCTCTCGCTGCTCTGAGAGCCCATGTCAGGAGTCTGTTTATTAGTCCCAGTCCCTTCAGTGCTGGAAAATGCTGAGTCCCGGCCCGGTGGGCCACGGGCACAAGATCCTGGTGCTCCCCTGGGTTTTTCAGTCTAGAGCAGATTTAAACAGTCCCAAAGAAAAAAAGGGAAAAAAAACAGTCCAGGAAAGCTTTTTTGCCTCAGCTAGCTAGACTAACAAAGGGGAAAAAAAACTCTCTCTGGCTGCCATCCGTGCATTTGACGAAGAAGAAAAAAAAACCACAGTCTCAAGGACGAGAAAAGATTTTGAGGAGTGAGCACTGTTTTTCAAAACAAACTGCGCGCTTCTTCTTTCCCTGCTCACTCTCTGAACCAGTCTTAAAGATACAGAACACAGAACAGATGATGTGGGGATACAGGTATCATAGTCACCCTAGGACACCAATTAGTGACTGGTTTTGAAAGTGATAGCTACTATAGTCAATAGAGGAATTATATGTCTCTGTGAACACACAGGGTTAAATATCAGAGGATCCTGGGAAACTTCCCTTTTCCCTTCCGGCCAGAGGAGCAGGTAACAGCCAGCCCTGGAGCGACCCAGGCCAGCTGGGCCTGCCACTCCTCCCTGTGGGGGGAAGCCAGCCCTGGCCTGGCCGTGCCCCGGGCCCCCCATCAGCTGCTGGCGGGGGAGGGTGAGGCTGCAGCTTAACATCAGCTAATTTTAAAGCCTACCCTGAGCCAGCTGAGCCGGGGGAGATGTCCGCCGGGCCCCTGATAACACCTACGGTCCCCGTTGGGTCAGACCACCCCGATGGTCACAGAGGCAGGGGGGGCAGGAGACATCTACCAGCTAGGCTGCTCTGAGATCCCTCGTGGTGAAGCTCCCTTCCCCCCATCCCCGTGGCTTTTGAAAATCCTAGAGGCTGCTGCCCAGCAGAGATCACATGACCATCTGCAGGCCCGGGCGACAATGTTAACTCTTTCCTGGTACAGATGAAGCTTTTAAAACTCTAATCCTCCTTTTGAGTAAAAAAAGAAAAGGACAGAGTGAAATGTAGAGAAGACAAGGCATGAGACGGAAGCCAGATGAAGAGAGAGCGAAAGACTAATTGGGAGAAAGGAGTGAGGAGTTGCCTCATTTTGGCCGGACTTCTCTTGTGAAACCATGGAGAATGGACTAATTTTCCCTGTAACATATGAATGCTGTTAGGGGGATGCAGAGATCTAGTTATAGTTGTGGACTGATATAACTGAGATTAAATGGAGAACTCTGAACAGAGGAAGATAGAGAGAGTGATGTGAAGCCCTTTGCTCCCAGGAAAAAGGGAGGCCTCTGTTCCTTAAGATGAAGATGATTTTTGGAAATAGAAGAAGAGAACCTTTGTTTTATACTAGAAGAGGCATCCTTAAACGGTACCCTAAAATAAGCAGACATGACCCATATGCAGTGTTGGGAAAGCTGCTAATGGGAAGGACTTCACAGAAGCAGGTTTCCCAGGTGGCTGTTTTTGTGAGAGTTAAGACCCACAAGAGAACTGTTCTGTTTTCAGTGGGGAAATTCCATGGAAGTTCCAAGAGAGACTCCTCTCCTAAAGAACTGATAAAAGATTATTTTTAAATGGTGAAACAGACTGAAAGTCACAGGTTTTGTCTCTTTATGTTGTTTGTAGGAAAGTGAACACTTGTGGGGGAGGAGAAAAAGTGTTTTGAAAGTTTCATTTTGATTCTCATTTTCTTCTTTTAGTGTGTGTTAATAAATCTATCTTTGTAACCTTTAAGTTGGGCCTGCTTGCTTTTCTCCTAATCCTATCTCATAATATCACAGCAGAAAAGACACTCAAACCACTACACTAAATTTGACCAACAGAGACAGGTGAACGTGAAACCATTACATGAATTGGTGTTTCTGCCTGGTTACAAACAAAACCATCACACCCACCCCTCTTGATTTTTTCCCCCTTAGGAATCTACCACAAAGCTTTTAAAAGCAGAGTCCCAAGACACACAACCAAAGTGTGCCACAGCCTGAGACTGCAATGAAATTCCTGCCTCTTCAACCCTAAAGCATGAGCATTCTGAAAGTGTTATTTATATAAGATTTTACAGGAAAAGAAGACAATAAACAAAAATAGCACAACTGACACTGAGCCTAACTTCTGAAAATAGTCCAAATAGATTTTATTTTTTTATCTGGGATATTCTTCATTCACTGTGACATGATGAAAACTACAGTTAGTAGATCACACCAACAGGACATGTATTTTACATAGTATGTCTTTTCAAAATAAATTGCTTTCTTAGTGACTTCATATCACAAACTACCTTTGACATAGAAATTAAGTTATTGAAAGGTGAGTGCATTAAAATGCTGTTTGAAATAAAATATTAAGAACTTATATTTACAATCTTTACCTCCTAATTGGAACTTTTGCTTTCTTTTAGACCCTTCTGAACACTATGGTCATATCAGTCCTTTTGTCCCATGATGAATGAAATGGGTCCTGATGCTCTTGAAATAAAACTTGGACTCTAAAATAACTCTAAGATCATTTAAGAATTTAAAAAAATATATAAAATACATCAAAATACAGAGATATACATATATAAATCTATGCTAGATGATAATAATTTCAGGCAGCAGTTTATTTAAACCATGCAAAGCTTTTTTCACTCTTGAGTTTGAAAGTTTACCTATTGGATAAATCCAGTGGAAAAGGAAAGTGAAAAATAGCAAACTAACAACTCACTCCTTTATGGTACTTGAATTTATTCTGTTGCCAAAAAACAACAATTTCAAATATATCCAAAGATGAAAACAAACCAATCTGCTGCACTTCTGTGTGAAACAGATATGAAGACTGATGACCTATGTGTTCAATCCAAGGAAATTAAATTCCTCTGCCACACAGCACTGGGTGACCCTACACTGCAAAGCTGATCCTCCTCTGTTTTGGATTCCCACCTTGCTGCAAAGGAGGGGCTGAGGAGGGAAAGGAACCAAACAAACACAGCCTGAATAATCAGCAGACCAAGGGAGCCATCTGCAGTTTGCAATCCTGAAGAAAATTCAGGATGAGTTCAGAGGTTTTTCTTCCTTTTTCTGTTGACAAAGCACCCTAGATAGCTGAGCTAGTGCAACATAGCAGTGCTTAACACCAGAGATTTCTGCATTAAACTGAGTCTTGCTGCCTCACACCTACAAATACAGCTGTCTTAAAGGAAATCTGGCCACAGCTGAATCCACTGAAAGCTTGCAAATGTTGAAGTTCTCTGATGAATTAGATCTGGGCTTCTCAGCATAGCAAATTCAAAGCCATTTTTTAAAAGTACTCATTGCTGCTCCTTGTATTCACAGGTCTCAAATGCAAATGAATGCAAAGAGTTTTCCTTCAAGTTTAATGGTGCACTGACCTATTATATATTATTTATATACATTATTATATACATATTCTATATATTATACATATAAAAATCAAAACCTGAACATTTTGTTCATGTTTTGTTCAATTGCAGCTTACATGGAAGTTTGTCTTTTCTCTTGTCCCTTCCCACTCAAATTCCCATAATGTGAAAAATACAACTCAGCTATTAAGACTTTACTTCAGTTTTGAAAACATATGAAAATGATTGTTGAATTGTATTTTAAAAGTCTAATTGTAAAGCAATAGAACCCTGATTGAGAAGTTTTCCCTTGAGGCAAGTTGGATGGATAACGAATTCTGTATTGGAACAATGCCAGTAGTTACAGACTATTATGTACTAATTACTACCTTTACAGACCTACTGTACACATAATTAATTTCTTCTGAACACTACTATCATTCTTGACTGGCAAAATACACAACCTAAATTACAAGAGCCAGAAATTAACACGATCCTTTAGGGAGAAGGCATTAGCTTGCTTTGCAGTGTTTTGCAGTTAGACCATCAATCAAACAGTGAGAAATGATTTTGATAGCAGCAGGCCCAGCACTGATTATTGTCACAGGCCTGAGTATGGGATGTGTCACAACAGTGCAGCCTTTACCTGCACCTGTTAGGAGACACTTAAGCATTCAATTCTACATGGATTTAACATTCCATCAATTAAATAGCTTTCTGACATCATATTCTGTCGCAATAGGATACGAAATAAAGATGCTTGACTCCAGTCAGAAGGCAGTAGAAATCAGAAGGCTTTATTTACAATTCATTCAGCCCTTTTATAACATGCTGTGCTAAGAAGACACGTTATTGGTCCATAGGACTGACATCTCTCCCATTGGCTAAGTAACAGAAATAGCAAACAATACCTGTTATGGGAAAGGAATATTGTTTACACAAGGTTGTTTTGGGAAAAAGAAAACTGTTGAAAAGTTTCCCTTGGGAAGAGCTAGCAATTCTCTGCTCAGAAAATATTGGGTCCACAATATTCCACCAAGCACTGAAGACATGACAGTGCTGCTGGTGGCCAGAGAGAAAATTTCATATCAGTTAAGGGACAAAAGCAAAGTTTGGTAAAAGAGTGCTTGACATAACACAACCTGCTTAAATGATTTCAAAGATGTAAGTAGGTTCTTGGCAAGAACGCTAATATTTTAAACTGTTAATTTCAGTTGTTGGGGGTTTTAGGACATTCTACAGAATTAAATCATACACACCCCCAACTGCATTGAAAAGCAGTAGCCCAGGTTTCCTGAGATGTATAATCACACTGGCTTAATAATATAGCAAGCAAAAATTAATGTTCAGCTTCATAACAATGTTTTTCCCCAAAAGTACCACTTCCCTTCAGCTCTGGCTGCATTCCTCTAAAACAGCACTCAAACAGCAAGGCAGCTCACAGCTTAGTGACAGCCAACATAAGTCATCTGGGGAGTATCCTAAAACAAAACTATGTTAAATGAGAAAAATTCACCAAGTGTTTTTCTCATTGTACCAAAGAATCATGAATAGAATTCAGAGGTTTAATCAATTTTCAGTGCTGCAACTTACACAGAATCACAAATTTTTAATAAATGTCTACAATTTCTTTTACTTCAGTTACCATTCCCACTGGCATTCCAAAATTCCACAGAATACAAGACAGTAAACACTAAGTCATCACAACTGCTTTTGGCAATTATCAGTTTGCTTCCACTCATCTCTGTGTTTGTTTTACATGCTGACTGTGTTCTTGAGAGAATATCACATGCATTTCTATTTGGCTTTTTATCACTCTCCTATAATGTACTTGGAGACCACCTCATGAAATAGGACTAAAGCAAGAGAAAAATCTGATCCCAGATGATGCCTGAAATAAGTATTTGGGACATTATTGAGCTGCTTAAGGTAAAAGGGGAGGAAGAAAGGTGAACATCATTCCATGTTTCTCTTTGCAGATGGCAGGAAAAAAGTTGCTTCTGGCATGCAATTCTTTGGGTCTGTGCTGCAACTAAATGCTCTGAGTCTTTTTGACATCCAGGTTTTCAAGTTTAAAAAAAAAACCATGAACTCAGACAAACAACTCTGCCTTTCTTCAGCAGTCAGCCAAGTAAGGTTTTCATATCCTAAGTATTATGCAGAAGCATTTTTAATGTGCATCCTTTGCTATGGCATCTTATTTTCTACAACCATTAACTGAACTACACAAGGAAAAATATCTGCAAGGCTATCAGTACACTAAGCTATTTGAGGAGTTTCTGTTGTTCCTAGTTTTACAACTGTGCAACTACGTCAACAAGAATTTCTTCTCATTAGAAACTGTCAGCTATGTCAAAAATTCAAGAGGGTTTTTTCAACATTTTTAATGAAGAATTCAACTCAAAGCAGAAGCTTGTCCTTTTCATTAAGAAGGGGCTCTTGCCATTCTGTCATCTGCTGCTGGGCATTCTTTCCCTTAAAGGTCTTCCTGTCACACCAAAAGAAGTGACCAACTCCACATCATTTTACCCTCCCTGCAGTGCTAGGAACCAAGAGTCAATCCAGCTTGGGCATGGAAAAGAATGTTAAATTACTGCAAAGGATGCTTTAGAATTACTGCATGGAACAACTGAACATTTAGAACAGAAAGTAATTCCAAGGTATGCTGCAAAAGAAGAATTCTAATGGCATAAATTCGCTGACTACTGGAAAGAATATGAATCTATCTTATGAAAAACAGCCATGACCAACTCTTGGAAGAGGTTTCAAAAGAACACAGAAAAAAACACATTCAGAAATAATTCAAGGAAACTACTCAAGAAATAGTTCATTAGAGTCCTCTGAGAGCCCTTCCTGAGTTCATCTTTTTTAACACTGTATTAGTAAAACCTGCTGTTCTTATTTCAGAAATTCTCAGCTAGGAATAATAATGCAAATAAACATGATTTTAGGATCAGAATTTAAATTTAATTATAATTTCATTAGAAGAAAACTCACATCTGTCTGCAATATACAGTGCACTTTTAAAAGGTATTATTGCAAAAACGTTCCTCCTCTCATGCTGTAAAGTGAAGGAGGAGCAATTCTTGTAATAGACTATTATGCTTAATATGTTTTAAATCATCTTCCTGCTATAAAACCGTCATATGAATTCCATGGTATTGCACAAAGCATAAAAGAAACTGCCATTGCACAGTTTTGAACTTAATAAAAGCACAATAAAGAGTCAAGTAAGAACGTACCTTTCATTTGGGTTCCAAAGGTAAGTGCCAATTTTGCAAACAGCTCCGGGTCTTCAAATTTATCTTCTTCAGCTTTTACCCAAAAGCTGTTTTCTCCTATTTCTTGAGGCTCAATCTGAAAGGAAAACAGCATCTCCAGAGTCAATAAGGAGGGTTTTTCAACAGCCAAGTTAGACTAATGCTACAGAACTTCTGTGAGAACTGGGCTGAATGAAGTTTAGCCCCATTCTGGGATGTTCTCTCCCTGCTGCTTCCTGCACAAACACCATGAGCTGAGCTGCCCTCTGGCCACAAATGAGCTTGGTTGTACTTCTCCCATTCAGCAAGTTTTCCAAACACAACTAATAACAGCAGCTGGCTTTGAAAGTGTTCTAGCTCTCTCTTGATTCCTTTCTAGAGAGTTCCCAAACTCTTCAGCACTTCTTCCCTGCTACCTGAGAACTGGATGGAACAATTTCCCAGGAAATGAACTGTCCATGGGGACCCTTGCAGAGACTCAGTATGAGCTCTCTACTGGCTATACTAAAGAAAGAAAATGCTCTGCAATACAGAAGCTGAAAGACAACTTGACTTTTCATGTGTGACTCAGAACTGTTATTCTCTTTTCAAAATAGATTCTGCCAACAGCTTTGAACACATTATTATTGTTTATAAGTCTGTTTAAATGCCAAGTAATTTCCAAGGGCTATTTCACTTCAAGATGACATGCAGTGAATTCAGCAATACTTCATTTGTCAGCCTCACTCCAATTTCCCTGCAACACCCTGGTCCTCCACCTTTCAGCCCTGCTTTAGCAGCAGCTCCAGGGAATACATTTTAAAAACTATCTTAATCCAACACTAATGGGCAAGACAGTTACAGCAAAAGGGACTAAATTAAACAGTAAGAATTTTATTCCTCAAATGATGGCTGCTTAAAAGTGATGATCAAACAGACTTTCCACTTTCTCCGTGGGCAGGAGATCTCTGGCACCGTTCCCAGAGCACTTAAGCAAAGCATCCATCTGCAGCTCCTTCCTATTGTCACAACCAGTGCTCACAGACACATCAGAAATTATTCCTATAAACTCCCCAATGGAACTGACCACAGTGAAATTGGCTGCAATTACCAGTATGTATTATAAAATAAAAGTTTGCTTTTCTCTCTGTTTACAGGACAGTAGTCTATGTTCTACAGTTACAAAACTCCTGCAATGCTATCCTGATCCAGCCCTTTCTCCCCAAGATGCTTAATTCCTCCTCCCACAACAAAGGAAAGTTATCATTTATCCTTTTATGCAGATTATTTTATAAGAATTACAGAAAAAGTAAAGATTTTCAAACTGATTTTAAAATTTATTTCAATTAATAGTCTAAAAACATGGCTGGCTGTTTTATATCATTCTAGTTAAATATACTGAAAGCCTGTTTTTAAACTACAACCACTAGATACATTTTCAGATTGTTTTAGAACATCTCCAAATATTTTGAAATCGTTTGAAATCATTGAAGCATTAATTCTTCTGCGAAAAGAAACTATAAATTGGCATGTCACACATTTCCACACAGGCTCTCTCAACCTTCTGCATTCATCTTCCAAAATTGGTGGGATTATTCTGCTGTTTTGTTACCTCAAAGAGCCTTTTGACCATGCAAAATTTAGAGGAACCACACAGCATGGAATATATAAAAATCCTCCTTTCATTTGCCTTGATGATTTGGTGATTTTGATACTTTTTCCTACACCAAACATCAACATATCTGTCATATTTTATACCACTAAAAATCTGCCAACCACAACTTTAGAATGCAAGGATTTAGTCTTGATAACAGATACAATTATGCAATACACCACATTTATTTTCTTTATATGGAAGGAGCAGTGGCTACACTGATCACAAAGGGGTTTTAAAACAACACACCCCAGCACACACCTGGATGTTTGCATAAACTTCTCCTGTTAGAGAGGGACTGGATATACTGAGAGGCAAGTAATAACTGGAAACTGCTTTAAGGGTTTGTGAAGCAGAATTTCTTAGAGAAGGTGGACATGATTTGTATTTGGACTGTAATTGAATCACCCAGACTGGGCCTCATCGTTGAGGCCTGTAGGAGTTTGTGGCGCAGGTAGAAATTCGGTGCCAAGTCTGTGGCGCAGTTAGAATTACAGCTTAAGGTGTTGGCAAGGGACAGTGGGTTTCCTAGTAGTTAGCAAGTACAGTAATTAGTGTGGACACTTTAGCCACCTTAAGGGTTTGTTCAACAATGTGTTTGCATTTTTCCCTGTGCTGTATGCCAATAAGAATACACTTGTGAATGTAAACTATGCAGAGATGTATATAACCTGCCATTTAAACCGAATAAACAGAGGACGTAGCATTAACCATACTGGTCGGATCTGCGTGTTGCTCTCACCCAAACTTCCCATTATTTGGGTTCCCTCGCTAGTTCTGGCGCCCGAACAAGGACCCCACGCTTTAATGAGGGTTGCATTTCGATACGAGATTTACCGCATGCGATTTTACATTTAAATACGGATTTTTTTGCTTCGATGCGGGTTTGATGTTCACTTCAATGTGGTGAAGACTCAGTTTTGGACCCTTCTTTCACTGGTCGACCCGGGGTCGAATTCTACGGAGCTGGGGAGTTTGGTCCGCGGCAGCAGTCGCCTGTCTCAAGTACAGAGCAACAGCGCCACGCCGTGGGGGAAGGTAAGCCGCAGTGGAGAACAAAGGCTGAGTGAGTTATGGATACGGAGCTGAAGGCAGCCACGCAGCTTCTGTTAAATCTCCTCTCTAAGAGAGGTGAAAAACTGAAAGAAAATTACTTAGAGCAGTTGGCCCTGTGGGCCAGCAGGAAAGGAAAATTAAATAAGCCATCCCTGGTGTTGAGCACCACGGAATGGCGCAAGATTGGTGATTTAATGTGGGACGCTGCGATTTCAGGCGGCAGAGATTGCAAGCTCGCCTACGAGCTGGGGGCAGTCTGGAGAAAGGTTATAAATACCTTGAAAACTGTCTCCGCCGAGAGAAAGGCTGCCGAGGCCGCCATTCGGGCTCTTGAAGGGGCGGAGGCCGAGAAACCAGAACCCCCACCGCCCTCCAGAGTCGCGAAATTCTTTGGACTGTACAACATGCACCCCATGAAGGGTGCAATGGCACCGGTGAGCCCGACCCCGCAGGATGTCCTGGATCGTGTGACTCGGGAGGAGGAAGTGTCCCCGCCGCTGCACAGACCAACTGAGAGCAAACAGGAAGTGGCTCAGCCGCTCCACTCTGGAGGCGTGGTGAATGACGTGGAGTCAGGCAAAGCCGAAGGCGGGGCAGGGCCAGCCCGGGAGGCAGAAAACCGGGGCAGAGCGCAAGGCGGAGACGGCAGCGAGGCGGAGTGGAGCGAGGCGACGAGGCCCCCTCTCACGCACGGGGGGAGTCGGCCCCGCCGGTGCGGGGGTAGCCGGCCCGGCAGGGAGAGCTGGCCCCACTGGGAGCAGCAGCTGCAGAAACAGAGACAGCGGCGCAGCCACGCCACACCATTGCAGTGGCGGAATGCCCCCTTCCATCTGGGTCGGACTCGGACGTGTCAGAGAGGGGGAACCCTGTCTCTTTGTCTCGCGGCAAGCAGCGGCACCAAACAAAAGCATAGCGCGCAAATGAAGTGCATCAAGTAATATCTAAACTTGCCGAACTGTCACACCACCAAGATCAATTAGAAAAACACGCATCCACAAGTACTCAATTGTGGGGGCAGGGGGAGCACAACCCCCTCCCACCCCCACCTGCCTCGTCATTTCTTTCATCTGCACAGCAGGTGTCACTGCCTGCGCTTCCAGAAAATCCAATTAGAAAACTCTGGGCTGCAGTTGTAAGAGATGCCATTCTGGACAGAGATTGGCAGGCTGCCGGTTCTATATCCTGCCCTGTTCTTGTCAGCAACGGCATTGCTTCATGGCAGCCATACGATTGGAAGGTGCTCCACCAGGCAAAACAGACTGTTTCCACATACAGGATTCGGTCAGAGGCAGCGAGAAACATCATTCAGTACATCTTCACTGCTGACATCCTTTGTCCTGCAGACTCTGCAAGTATAGCTTCTCTGCTTCTGACAGCTTCACAATTTCTCATTTTTGAGAGAGAGTGGAAGCGCTTGGCAGTGGAAGAGGCCAACAAACACCAAGTACTAGGAGATCCTTTCTATGCAGTGCAGCCAGACATGCTCACAGGACACGGACCGTATGCCACTGCAAACGTGCAACTCACCCATCCTATAGAAATGCATCAGCTGTCCCAAACATTAGCTCACAGAGCTTTGCTGCTGGTTCCAGATAAGAAAAAGCCAGCACCTTATTCTACAATAAAACAGGGAACAACAGAACCATATGGACAATTTATTGACAGGTCGGCAGCTGCTTTAAAAGATGCAGCAGATGTACCACCAGAGGCCCAAGAACACCTGTTCCATTTCCTGGCTTTTGAAAATGCCAATTTGCGCACCAGGACCATCCTGGCCATGCTTCCTCAAGGCTGTCCAGTGGATGAGATGCTAGTGAGAGCCACCCGAGCTGAGCAGAGCACTCAGACTGCAGCATTCACAGCAGCCATGCGGGACGCAATGCAAGAACAAGGCCACATCATTGCAGCAGCCTTTTCAAGTGGCAAAGTCAAATACAGCAACAAGACTTCACGTCCCAACAAACCAACTAAAGTCACCTGCTACCGCTGTGGCGAGACAGGCCATTTCAAGCAAGCCTGTCAAAAGACTGCATGGTGTCGCAGATGTAATGTTGACACCCATGCCTCTGAAGCTTGTCGCAAGTTGGGAAACTTCAAACGCAGTGCATTGAGGCGCTGCGCGAAGACACAAATCGATGCCCTGACCTCGAAGACCCAATAAATGGATCCCTGGCAAAAAACAAGCCCACCACATGGGGGAGCCTCGGCGTTGATATAACAACAGTTGCTGAAGTTACCCTGCAAGACAAAGAAGTTACCCTGATTCCTGCAAATACACATGGCCCAATGTACACCACAAATTGTTTAATTGGAGGTTTGCTCCTTGGGAGGTCCTCCACAAGTAAACAAGGCGTGATTGTAATTCCAGGTGTCATTGATACAGATTTTACCAGACAAATACAGATAATGGTTTATGCCCTGCAACCACCTGTGACAATTCCAAAAGGCAGCAGAATTGCTCAAATTGTACCATTTGAAAATCTTTTGGCACATCGCTCGCGACCAAGACAGCCAACCGAGATACTAAGAAAAGACAGAAGCTTTGGATCGACAGGGCACGATGTCTTCTTCACCTTGCACTTAAACAATCACCCAGTCAGACAGGTACACTAGCAGCGTGGATCCCACCGCATTCTACTAGAACTGCTGCTTGACACGGGGTCCAATGTCTCTATAGTGAATCAATTATATTGGCCACCTGATTGACCTTTGCAAGCTCCGAGCAACCACATTGTAGGAGTGGGCGGAATGAAGATTCCTTCAATAAGCATGGATCCCATCAGCCTCATCTCTGAAAACAATCAAGTCATTGTGGCCACACCATACGTTATGACCCTACCCGTGAAGCTTCGAGGACTGATAGGCAGAGATGTGCTGTCCCACCTTGGCTTGATGTTAACTACAGACCAGCATTTTCCTTGACGGCCACTGCAGAGCAGCCACCCATTCTGAAGATCACCTGGTTGACTGATACCCCTGTATGGGTTGAGCAGTGGCCCATAACCGAGAACAGGCTGCAAATTGCAAAGCAACTGATTCAAGAACAACTTGACGCTGATCACATTCGCCCTTCTGTAAGTCCGTGGAACACTCCAATTTTTATCATACCTAAAAAATCAGGTAAATGGAGACTGTTACATGATCTACGGAAAGTCAATGCACAAATGCAGGCCATGGGTGCGCTGCAACCTGGCCTCCTGGCACCAACCATGATACCGCAGGGGTGGAACATTGTTGTCATTGATCTGAAGGACTGTTTCTTCACCATTCCAATCCATCCTCAGGACACTCAACGATTTGCTTTCACTGTGCCATCTGTCAACAGAGCAGCCCCAACAAAAAGATATGAATGGACAGTCCTTCCCCAGGGCATGCGCAACTCACCCACCATGTGTCAGCTGTTCGTTGACTGGGTGTTGCAACCAATCCACCAACACCTCTCCGATGCAATGATTTATCATTACATGGACAACATTCTTATTGCCACCAAGCAACCGTTGGCAGACACAGAATTGGACGAGGTGATTGCACAGTTAAAGCATCATGGACTGATGGTAGCTCCAGAGAAAATACAACAATCAGCTCCTTGGAAATATGTAGGCTGGCTGATCACAGGTGCACAGATTTGACCTCAAAAAATCACCCTGCATGACAGCCTCTCCACCTTGCATGATGCTCAGAAGCTGTTTGGAGACCTGCAATGGGTTCGTACCATTGTAGGGATCACCAATGATGATTTACAACCGTTTTTACTATAGCTTCAGGGCAGTGATGCTTTCAGCCCTCGAGTTTGCACCCCCGAGCAACAAGATGCTCTTGTACAGGTTTCAGAAAAACTGCGATGTGGTTGGAGTGCTCGCTGTGTAGAGCACTTTCCATTGTCGCTTTTTCTCTCCAACGCTGAAGCCTGTCCACTCGCCGTTGTTTTTCAGTGGCAAAAGAAAAAGGGGGAGAGTCGATCCGGCTGGAAGCTTGGTTCAATAGCAAGTTTGCTGGAGTGGGTGTTTTTACCTGTTCAGCCAAAGTGTCTTGTCATGAGCAGAACAGATGCTCTTGCTGCCTCGATACAAAAAGGCAGAGACAGAATTATAGAAATTGACGGGAATGAACTAGCAGACATCAGTGTTCCTGTGAGAGATGACGATTTAGAACGGCTGTTGAGAGACTGTTGCATTGCAAGAGGCATTGTTAGGCTTCACAGACATGGTTCACAATAAGCAGCCAAAAAGCCCAATGTGGCATCTGATCAGACGTCATCGGTGGATGGAGAGACCACGGTGTTCCCTGAGACCAGTTGAAGGAAGGACAGTTTTTACCGACGCCAGTTGAAAGACAAAAAAGGCTGCGTGTTTGGCAGCAACAAGGAAAATGGGTGCAACATGTCATTAAGGGAGAAGCAGGAGACAGTCTGCAGACCCTGGAATTGAAGGCCGTGTGTTGGGCTTTGCAAACCTGGAACAAAGAACCACTCAACATTGTTTCGGACTCTGTATGTAGTTGGAGTTGTACAGAGGATTGAAGATGCATTCATCAGGCAAACTCAGAATCAGCACCTTGGAGAGCTGTTTTTGCAATTGCGAAGCGTTCTTAAACAGTGTCAGCATGCCTTTTGTGTCATGCACATTTGAAGCCATCAATGCAACAGTAGTTTGGGGGAAGGCAACGTGCGAGCAGATGCTGCAGTCAGCTGTGTTGTCCATGTTCCCCCACAGAACAAGTTTGAAAGGGCTCGCAACAGCCATGAAACATTCCATCAAAATGCAAGAGCCCTGCACCGACAATTTCAGATCCCCCTGAATGAAGCACAAGGGATCGTGCATGCCTGCCCTCAATGCAGTCATCATGGGCCTGGCCTTGGCCTAGGCACGAACCCAAGGGGACTGAAAGCTTTAGAACTGTGGCAGATGGATGTAACTCATGTTCCAGAGTTTGGAAGATTGAAATACCCCCATGTCACTGTTGATACATATTCAAAATTTATTTGGGCAACAGCACAAACAGGGGAAAAGGCTTTGCATGTTGAAAGACATTTATCTGTTTGCTTTGCAGTCATGGGGGTACCTGTAGAAATCAAGACCGACAATGGTCCAGCTTATGTCGGACAGCGAATTGCTAGGTTCATGCAGAAGTGGGGGGTGAAACATACCACTGGAATCCCTCACTCTTCTACAGGTCAAACTATTGTGGAAAGAGTCAATCGTACTTTAAAAGAGTACCCTGGCAAAGCAAAAACAGAATGATAGTATTGATGTAGTTAGTCGACTGTCAAAGGCATTGTTTACGCTAAACTATTTATGTTTAGCAGAAGGATGAGAAGAACCTGCGGTCGTGATACATCACCACGCAGTGAAAGAGGGAAAGCAACAGGCAATTCCAGGACTTTACATGTATCACAGAAATATGCGAACCGGTGAATGCAGGGACCAAGTCCTGTGCTGTTTAACGGTCGCGGATATATGTGTGTTTCCACAGGGGATGGTCCTGCCTGGGTGCCAAGCCGATTTACCCGTGCGTGTCCCCAGTCAAAAATACCAGCTGACAGTGATACAGACGCTGACAACGGTGACTCGCCTGGAGCATCCTGTGACAACTCGGAAGCTGATGACAGTTGATTTTATAGTGTGCAGCAAGAAGAGACAGTTTATATAGTTATTATTATAAGGTTTTTGTTTGTTGAACGTTTGTAATTAGAAAGATGTTGTGGGGTGAAATGTTTGTTTTAGGTAGTAATCTACTGACGAAAGTAGCTGGAGTGCTTGACATTGACAAGAGACAAAACATGTGGGTCACTTGGGCCAATCAAACTGGACAGGATTCATTTTGCCTGTCTTTAGCTATGCCATCCAGTCCTTTTTGTACATGCCTGATTGGAGTCCCTTTGAGTTCCATGGCAGAGTTCAAAAACTGGACTCAAGCCAGAATTTATTCAACTTCAACGGAAGCTTGGATTGCCTGGTGCAATAAGCCCACTGGGTCCTCCAGCAAGCGTTTTGTCAATTGGTGTGAAATCCAAAAAATATCAAAAAATGGTTTAGGAGCACAAGCTGTTGCAGTTGTGCAAAATCTCAAAGTTATCAGTACTGAATCACAAGAATTTGACCTCCTTGGTTCAGTACCAGGCAATTATTGTTTAATGTTTGGACATGCGAGACAACCCAAAATTGGCAGTACTTGGGTGTTTCCCAAATCCCCGTTGTATTATAATTATTCAGGATACTGCAACGATTGGACTCATCTGTTGCAGAATTTTTTAGGGAAGACGGATGTAACTTGTATTTGGACTGTGAGTGAATCACCCACACTGGGCCACATGGTTGAGGCCTGTAGGAATTAGTGGCGCAGCTGGAAATTCAGCTGCCAAGTCTGTGGCGCAGTTAAAATTACACATTAAGGTGTTAGCAAGGAACAGAGGGTTTTCTAGTAGGTAATAAGTATAGCAATCAGTGTGGACACAGTAGCTGCCTTAAGAGTTTGTTCAACAATAAGTGTTTGCATTTTTCCCTGTGCTGTATGCCAATAAGAAGACACCTGTAAATGTAAACTATGCAGAGATGTATATAACCTGCCATTTTAGACAGAATAAACAGAGAACGTAGCATTAACCACATTGGTCGTATCTGTGTTTTGCTCTCGCCCAGACTTCTCATTATTTTCGGGGTTCCCTTGTCTTTTCTCATCTGGTAACACCATCAAAAGATGCTGCGAGAAATTTGCCACCAGGAATCTTCCTCATCTGTGGGGATCAAGCCTGGTCTGAAGTGCCTCAAAGAGCTGCAGGAGGTCCATGTTATTTTGGAAAATTAACTCTGTTTGCTCCCACCATTCATCAAATTTCTAAATCACCTCAGATGCCCTGACAATCAAAACGTAGTCCTCTTGAATTAGACCCCACTTGCAAAGACTTAGTATCATTATGGGAGCGTTCAACTGTAATAGTGGCTTCAATTTTTTCCCCAGGAGTTGCTTCAGCGCAAGCTCTCACCCAATTGCAAACCATAGCTTGCTGGACAGCGAAGCAAATTAATATAGCATCTAACATGCTAAGTGAACTTGCCACAGATGTTAAAGGCATCCGCCATGCAGTACTTCAAAACAGAGCTGCCATCGACTTCCTTCTTCTCGCACAAGGACACGGGTGTGAAGAGTTTGACGGCATGTGCTGCATGAACTTGTCTGACCACTCTCAGTCAATTTACAAGCAGCTCGCACAGCTAAAGAGTAATATGGGAAAACTTGTAGTTGTTAGCACCCCTTTTGATAATTGGCTCACTTTGTGAGGTTTCACTGGGTGGATCAAGGATCTAATTCACTTTGGTATTACTCTGTTAATTGTCATTGTAGTTGTTTTGATGGTCGTGCCTTGTTTGTTAACGTGCATGCGAAAAATGGTGTCGTGCCTTTGCCTCAGTCTGGCTGATTCAAAAAGAAAAAGGGGAATTTGTAGCAGAATTTCTTAGAAAAGGTGGACATGATTTGTATTTGGACTGTAATTGAATCACCCAGACTGGGCCTCATCGTTGAGGCCTGTAGGAGTTAGTGGCGCAGGTAGAAATTCGGTGCCAAGTCGATGGTACAGTTAGAATTACAGCTTAAGGTGTTGGCAAGGGACAGTGGGTTTTCTAGTAGTTAGCAAGTACAGTAATTAGTGTAGACACTTTAGCCGCCTTAAGAGTTTGTTCAACAATATGTGTTTGCATTTTTCTCTGTGCTGTATGCCAATAAGAATACACCTGTGAATGTAAACTATGTAGAAATGTATATAACCTGCCATTTTAGCTGGAATAAACGGAGAACGTAGCATTAACCATACTGGTCGGATCTGCGTGTTGCTCTCGCCCAAACTTCCCATTATTTGGGTTCCCTCGCTAGTGGTTTGTTTGCAAATCAGATTGTGCTTGCACTTTACTGCTCAAGTAATGTTTATATTTTAAGATGGTTTTAAGAATGAAATGTGATTAAATACAACCATGTTAAGATACTGGAAGCTCATGGTGCCCAAACCTTTCCCTTGAGCAGTCCCATGACTCCTCACAGTGGCCACAGCCCTGCTCCAGCACATCACTAATTGAGAACCACCAATAAATATCTGGGATAAATAATCAACAAGTAACATTAAGGCCTGATATCAGCAATCTCTGAACTCACAGCTACATTAAGCATCACAAATTTAAAAAGCTTAAGTTGGTTTGTTTTGCCAGGTATGTGTGCAAGTTGCTTTGAAACAGTTTGGAGATAAATACGTATCTATATACAATGATGCAAAGCTGCACTTCATGTTCACTGCACCTGATACAATGCATTGGAAGTAAGTTGGCTTCCTAGGATACTTGGTACAACAACGAGTTCTGCCAAGATGAATCTCATTTAAAAATCTATCGCTACATGGCACCAAGCGTATCTGTGAAGAAGGGGAAGGAACATCATCCCCACACCTCCTGTCATACCTTTGACCAGTTGATTCTCTTCATGGAGACTTCCAGCTTATACTTCTTCTTCTCCTTCATCCCATGTGGCAATGCTGGCATCACCGGGAAGGGAGCAAAGGGAACCCCTCTGAGAGGGGGTGGCATCGGGGGTCCCCCAAAAGGTGGCAGTGGAGGGATTGCTCCCCCAGGCAGAGGAGGAGGAGGAGGAGGAGGAGGAGGAGGCCCTGCTCCCCCGGGCAGAGAAGGGGGCGGTGGGATGGCTCCACCTGGCAGAGGAGGTGGCGGTGGAGGAAGTGATGCACCAGGTAATGGAGGGGGGGGAGGAATT
Organism: Trochalopteron elliotii; assembly: GCA_024734555.1. Lineage (NCBI taxonomy): Eukaryota > Metazoa > Chordata > Aves > Passeriformes > Leiothrichidae > Trochalopteron > Trochalopteron elliotii. The sequence goes on from JANPWX010017135.1 coordinate 36,349, forward strand.
ACTGCTCCATCTGGCAGGGGAGGTGGTGCAAGAATTGTTGGTCCACCAGGCAGGGGAGGAGGAGGAATTGTTCCTCCACCAGGCAGGGGAGGAGGAGGAATTGCTCCTCCACCAGGGAGGGGTGGAGGAGGAGGGATGGTTCCACCAGGGAGGGGAGGAGGAGGAGGGATGGCTCCACCAGGGAGTGAAGGCGCTGGAGATGGCAGGGTGTTCTCACTTGGGAGGGCTGGAGGTACTGCTGGGACTTCTGTCAGGCCTGGACCCTGAAACATAAAAGAGGAATTCTTTTCATCAGTGACAGGAAGCGGTTTGATACAAAGCTGAACCAACCAGGATGGTTTTTAGCCAACTGCACCTCAAGAAAGTGAGAAATGTAACTTCTCCTATTTAAATGAGAAACAATAACAATAGATTATACCACGTACCATAAACCTGCCAAGTAAACTGAATAACCTAGCATTGTTATAAAAACAAATTGTTTAAATTTTAAAGACAATTTAATAGTAGCAGTAACTTTTAAGTGAACAGAACAGCATTTTATTTCTTACCAATGCACAAAACATTTATCCCACTTAGGATACCCCGGCAAGCTGGGGCATCAGAGATGAGAATAACCATGCTAAATTTTAACAACACTCATCTGCTGCTGGAAAATTTCCCCCAGCAATCAGTGGAGCAGCTATTGCAGTGCAAGAGGTCAGAGGACCACAGTTGTTCATAACTATTCTGACATCTGGAGGGGTGGAGGGTGTGCAACAACCTGTCCTGTCTTTGAAATCTGAGGGTGCTTCTTTGGTGAGAGGAAGAAAGAGCAATCACAATATCCATTCTAATAAGTTCTTACTAATTAATAAGGAAGAGAAACAGCAGCATGTCAAACTATCAGAGGGGTGAGTGCAGCTACAAACAAGCATCATCATATTCTGTGGGAAGCATAACACTAGAAAAGGGAACAGATACTAGAATTACATGGTTAATTAACCAATGGTCAGCATTACTGTGAATGCCCGGTCAATGTCTGGATAATCTGAACTGTGTTAGAATCAATAAAACAGTATTTACAATTAATTCCATGAAAAGTACATTTTTTACCTTGCACAAGACATGTGTTTCTTCAGCCCACAAGTTATAATGCATCAATTGCTGGAGAACTCATTAAAACAGTCAATTTCAGTGTAACACTGGCTTGTAGGAATTTGTAACAAACATGAAAATTGGCAAGAAGGAAGTAAGAACAGGAATGTCTGTCTCCGCCTTAGTGTCCAAATAGGAAGTGAGATCACAAGCATTAAGACAGCAAAAATAAAGACAAAAAGGAAACAGGCAGACCTTACCTGGCATTGAAGGAGTACAAAATAAGCCAGACTGAGGCAAAGTGCTGAACCATAATATCTGTTAGTTCCTAAAAGGTATAAATGACCTGTCTAAAACCCAAAGCTGGTGTAAAAACTAAAAAATAAAAAAGCCTTATATAAAAGAGTAAGAGTAAAAAATATATATAAAACAAAAGCCTTTAAAAATAAACACTTCCAAAACAAAAATTTTCTGCAAATAATACAGAAGCAGCAATAAACAAATACCTGCAGGGGAAAAAAAAATCAGGCTGGATGCGAGATTTTTATAGCCTAAGGAACATTTTTTCTCAATAAAGCAGGTACCTGTGACAGGTTGAATATACTACTGTTTGAAAAATGTTACCTTCATTAACTATCCTTAGTAACTTATGCTGACTGCAAAACACATCAATACACCTATAACAGACATTCCAAACTCCAGAGAGACAAGCTACTCTGGGACAATTTCTTTTTAACTCCTTCTCAAAAAAAAAAAAAAAAATCAACTCAGCTGTGGAATTTAATGTGATATAGTTTATTACCTGGGTCTGGAGCTGTTTGACTTCTGTTTTAAGTTCTTTGATTTTCTCTTCTCGTTTCTGCAGCTCTGCTTGTGCCTCTTGTCGAGCTGTGAACTCTTCATCAAACTGTAATGTTTTAACCAGTACAGGAGAGTTTGTCCAGTTATGGCCACACCAGAGCCTATATTGGCAGGAATTCTTTGAACAATATCAGAGCTGGAGCAATTGATGCACTTCTAACTCTTTTAGCAGCAGTTTTCCAACATGTTCACTTTTAGTACCACAATTTCTTCCATCAATAAGTCAATGACAGAGAACCACCCAGATCCAGCTACTCAGTTCAGGTTTTTCCCTCCAAGAGAACACTGCAGACTTCTCAAACCAAACTCAAGTACGCATCTATTGCAGCAAGCTTAAATTCATTAACAATTAAATCTGCAATCGTCATGTTCAAGAACGTGTTCTGCCATTTGGCCTGAAAATGCCTACTTAGACTAGACCAGCAAAAAAAAAAAAATCAAAATTTTGAATTATTTCAATACACACCTCCATAATATATGAAATTCAGTACTACTGCAGCTAATACAGCACATTAATTCATTTTTTTAAGCTTATAACTGCAGTGAAGTTATTAAATTATGACTTTCAGGACAGAAGAGCAGCAAGGGGAATTTTTCCCATCAGTTATCTACAGCAAAGGAATACAACTGAAGAGATGTACAGTTAATGCTACTCAGTTGCTTTGAATTTCAGACTCAACTGCATCTGAGCCTTTCCCACACACAGAACCACAAAGCTTTAAATATGAAAACACATTCTGCCTGTGAGATCCACTATTTCCCAGTTTTAGCTGGGAAACAAGTTGACTGTGTTCCTGTCAGGATTCTGTTCCACACCTTAAAGAAAACCATGAGTAGGATTTACCTTTCTGGAAAATTCTGCTGCTTTCTTTTCACTCTCTTCTACTTTAGCTTTGTCCACACATGCATCTAGAATTTAAATAAAATACCACACACGAGTCAAGTCAAACATCACAGCTCTGAGGTGCTTCCAACCATAATTACCCTGTGAGCCCATGACAAAAGCAATGGGCACTTTTTTTTTTTGTTGACCCTGTCTCATTTCATTAAAGGCTACAGCATTTAGTCTGGTACTCCACAAGTACATCTGTAGCTTACGTGTATATTTCCAGAACACTGAAAAAATTCACAGTCAGTGTAAGTCTAGACAGAAGAACACAAAGAAAACCAAGGTAAAACTGCTTAAAGAGTACGAACCAACAAGATGTGTAAAATTAATGTCCATCCTTCCTCTGTATTTAAAATCTGGGTCCATGCCACTGCAGTGCAGCACTATTTGTGACACACATTCTTCTATGATCTTGTAATACTGAGGTCTGAAACAGGAAACATTTACAAGACAATAAGAACATGAAGAAGCCATTATGCAATTGGGGAGGGGGGCAACTAACTTCTAATTATCTGAATTCTATAACTGCCAGAAGTATCAAGTTCAAACTCTTATTTGTTAATATTTTGGATATGGTGCCTTGACCTTGCTAAGACACTGTGCTGCACATAAGAGAAGTTTACACTGAAAAGACCAGATCCAAGGCATGTGGGAGTATTTTCAATTATCAGTTGTACAACTTCCATGTTCTTTGAAGCAATGAAGGTATCAAACTTGAATAAAGAAAAAGTGCCCAATGATTTAAGAGGTTTTTGGGATGAGGATGTTAGACTAACACGATTACACTATTAAAAACACTATTATATTTACTAAGATCTTTTTAATACTAACATGGAGCAAAAAGATAAATAACACATCAATCTCAGAGTGACTTTTTAGGCATGAGCTACTCAGTTTACCAGGGTCTTAATTTCTATTCTTGCCCCTACTCGCCCCAAAAAACCCAGCCTGGCAGCTGGCACTCACCGGACATAGTAATCGTTCCTGATCAGAAGGAAATGTTGGAGAATTGACAAGAAGTAATTTTCAGAAGAAGTATCTTTCACCATATTATACAGCAGATGAAATACTTCGCTCACATCAGTGCAAACATTGTTAAGAAAATACAAATACTTAAAAAAACAAAAACTTAAAAAAAAACAAACAAAAGACCCAAAAATCCCACTGAAGCATAGAACAGCCATCCCACCCAAACACAGCTCCCCAGACATTTCCCATGCTGTTCAAGTAAAACCCCTCCAACACTTTGAACTCCTATCCTTAGCAGTAGATATGATTTTTCCACTAAGATTGTGCACAGAATTTCTGTGCCCTGTTTAACAATTAGGACATGCTTCATTCTCAATCAGAACAATCACACTATAGACTTAATGTTTTAGAATCCTGTAAAAATATTTCACACAAAGCTCTGTTTCCACTCAGCTCAGCCAGGCTATTGGCAAATACACACTGGTCAATCATTCTCATTTCCTAATGATGACCCTTACTTGTTACCTGTTCTGCAAAGCACCAACATTACAGGGGATGTTATAGTCCTCCTATTGATTGCCTCTACCTTCCTCTGCTTCCTCCTAAACCCTGCAAGCAGCCTTTCTGAACTTAGGTAACTTTGAATTTCCTGCTCCTTCACAGCTAGAAAAGGCACACATCTGAAGTACTTCAGAACCTATGACAAATTTTGTTCCTTTTTTTATCAAAACTCATTCTTCTTCAACATTATGGTCTTCCACAGGTATAATTTTCTCTTCATATATTATGAGACAGAGTTTAGCTTAATAAATGTTATTTACGAAAAATTAATTCAGTTCCCAATGACTTACATTTGACATGCAAATTTAAGCACTAATTCTCTAAATATTTGCTAACAAAAAAAGCAACTGGAGAGAAATCTGCTTGACAAAGCCCCTGGTAAGACACATAACTGAGACAAATAACCTGCACATGGAGCACTATAATTTCCATTTAATAAAGTTCTGAAATGACACAAGTTATAACAGCACTTCCTTAAAGGATATTCCATTTCAGCTTTGATATCATTGAGACGATGTGACAGTTCAAAGTGGTCTTCATCTTTGTTCTCATCAAACACTCTCAGCTGAATATCAAGCTCATCATTTTCCTTATCTTTCAAGGCCTGTTTTTCAAGGTAGAGTATGTCTTAATTTTTCCTTTTTTAAAGCAAGAACTCCTCCCCTTGAAGGATTGTATCATGACAAAATATAAGACATTAACCTTTAGAACAGAAGCAAGTTTTAACTCAGTGCCTGGGCTTTTTTAATTATAATGGTTCAACTGAGAAAAACTAAAGGCAAAATATCAGCTCAGAGCAGGTATGGCTACAGAACAAACAAGACTTCCAGTTGAATCAATTTCTCTTAATGGGACATAGCAGTTCCTGCTTGTTAATCTCAGAGTTCCTTTAAAAAAACTACAATAGGTATATTTCAAAACATGAATTGATGTGAGCTTAAGAAGCCTAAAGAAGTGTAAAAGAAGACTTGCTTACAATTTCTGTTACTCGACCTAGACCATGGCATTAAAACATCCATAGTACAAGGAAAAATACAGAGGAGAAAAAAAAAAAAAACACCCACACAATTCAACATTTGGGGCAGAGGAAAATGTGCTTTTCTTTTAAGAAATACAAGGACTTGTCCTAATTCCCACAAGAACCAAGTTTAGCTTCCTACCAGCCAAAGCACATGAAAAAAAAAATTCCTTCCCATCCATTCATGGGAATGCAGTCCATGACTGAAATGGAAATTGGCCTGGATTTGTCATGACTGGATGCAGCCATCTGTGTTCCCCAATACAGCAGGAACTTGTGCCAATTCCAATGCTTGAAAAGCAGAGGAGGAGGCTCTGAATCTGAACAGATTAAGAGCCAGAGCTCTGGATCCCCCTCCTGACTCTTTTTCAACACATTAGCTGTTCAACATTCTTAAAATAGACTGTTATCACCAAATATTAATTGCTTTTACACTCAGATCTGTATGGCAGATGTTGGTACAGTCTCCCAAGTTTTTTATCAAATCATGATTTGTTACAATTCAGTTTCTTTGCTACCTAACCCACCCCTAATTCTTAAAGCTTTTAAGCATTTATTGATTCGATAAAATACCTTTCAATAGAATAAAAAAAAAAATAAAACCAAAAAACCTTGAGCTCTTGAGGCTTTCAGATGTTCCACAGCAAATAAAGCCAGTAGATCATATTAATGTATTTACATGATATAAACCCTAAAAATATACCTAAGAAAAAGTAACATCACAGATCAGAAAGTGTCTCAAGGCTGAATGAGCCAAAAATGGAAGTTTTTGTTCCTGACAAATTGACAATTTGAAACTTCACATATTAAAAGTCATAGCAGAATAAATTCTGTTTCAGACAAATATAAACAGGTACTCTACTTTCTCTCATCTTTTGTAAGAAAGTGATGAGTACCCTAAATATACCTATTTTTGATGTAAGCATCAGAATGGTTTCTTGGTTAAGAGCTACAAATCTCTCCCCAAGTCAGAAATATTCCTGTCTGTGCAGCTGCATGAAGGCAGACATGCAGTCTCAAAATGAATTTCTGATTTGATTTTTCCTTAAAATGTCCCAATACATTCTCAGCAGGCAGATTAAAGAAAAACAGATTTCACAGAAAACAACAGGAACAGCATATAGACAGAAAGTTAATCCAAGATTGGTTCCACAGCCAGATTTCACATTCACTGCATGTGCTTTGAGCTCATTATGCAGAATTTGGCTACCCTCATTTAATTTCTAATGTATTGACTTGTTTCAACTGTTATTCTGGTTTATACAGCACATGAGAACTTGAATTTGTAACTTTGCAGGCTGAAAGCAGATTTGGATTGATAATCTGTTCTTCTGCACCCCCAATCCTTCACATCTGCTGTTCTGGTTAAACAGTTTGGTTATCTTCAACATTCAACAGTGGACAGTGATCAACCCCTGGATACAAATGACTTACAGGCAATATTTTCTTCAGGCCACAACGTAAAAACTCATTTCTCAAGTGTATCCTGAAATCAAGATCCTCAGGAGATGTAACAAGGGCATTGATGAGCTGCATACATGCTACCTGTAATCAGAAATACAGAATGAAAATCAATACTTTCAGTCACTGTTTCAGTTTAATTATAAAACCAAAGAGATGGATATTATTTATTATGCAACACACATGCAACACTTGGGTTTATTTTAGCAACAGCAAATACTGCTCTGTTTCCATATCAGGATGCTTCTACTGTGTCAAAATAGTACCATATGAATGATCATCACAGAATAATATCATGAAATGGTTTAAGTTGGAAGGGACCTTAAAGCTCATCCAGTGCCACCCCTGCCATGATAGGGACACCTTTCACTATCCCAGGGTGCTCTAAACCCCATCCAACCTGGCCTTGGACACTTCCAGGGATCCAGGGGCCTCCCCACCCTAAAATCATGCACTAGTTACTCCCAAACTAAAGTTGCCCATTGTACCTCCTCTTTCTCCTCAGTATTCACCAGTTTGAAAACAAACTGGTTCTACAATAACTAAAAACTTAAAAACACCCACATCAGAACCACCCAATAAACATCCATACCCAAATTAGCCACATCACCAGGTGTTTTTTCCATTCCTGCAGAGCACTTCTGCAAAATGCCTGAAGTCTCAGGATAGTGGCTAATGCTTTAATTGAACAGCTGTGCACTTTGATTTATTTGGAAACAGGTAGACAGCAGCACAACACCAAAAGTTCTGACCCACATTAAAAGACTAAAATGGGACTCAAGGGAAATACCAAGTTTGGTAAAAGATGTTAACTGCAAATAGAAGTAGCTCTAGAGTAGGATAAAAAAAATCAATAGCTGCAGAAGAAAAAAAAATCAGATAAAAAGCACCTTCCTGTTTTAATTACATTCACTATTTAGCTTTAATAGAACACCTTATGGAGTGTCAAATTTCTATTAAAACACCCTTTCAAAGGCACTCTTGCTAGAGCTGCATCTTCAGATAATGCAGTATCATCATGCTTGCTCGAATGATTCTTGTTATTTTACTACTATGACATGACTTAACAAGCCAAAGCACATGTCCAATCTGAAATTAAGAGAAGAGGTGCCATCTACTCTGATTGCTTCTGCCAGAGAGACTCTGCCTTAATGGCTTGTGCTAATACATTGCCAGCAAAGAAGGATTTTGTCAGGAACAAGGTAATGAGTCTTGCAATTGTGCCTTCAGAGGTACCAGGGAGCTTTGGGATGGGGAGGCTGGCAGGAATGGTGGGTGGTGGTTGGTTGCCTTAAATCAACAAGGTCATGGAGTAGGAGACAACTCCAGAATTAATTCTTCAGTGATAGCACTATTAAGATTAGAATGTCATTTATAGAAACTTATTGGACATCATTAACTCATCTGCTCTGAAACAAGAGGTGCTGATGGTAAACATAGCATTAAGGCAACTACAGCTGGTGTGTATTTGAGCCAAGACTGGAAAAAGGCATCCCAAGGATACCTGCCCTCCAGTATTTTTCCATATCTTTCAGCCAAGGTAGCTAAAAAAGAAATTTTAGTACAAAATGTGCATAACTACTGTATTACAAGAAGGTAATATGTCAAAGTGATTCTTTATTAGGCTATTCAGCCACATGGCCTCTATGCAAAAATGGCAGTACCAAAAAAATCCCAACCAATCCCAATTAAAAAAAGCTTACATCTTAACACCAACCAAAACTCTGGTGCCCACACAGCATAAAAACCTCTACCCATGGACAAATATGCAGCAATGAACATGATCTAAGTCATTACTTAGCAAAAACCCCTGGCACAGATTATTTATTATTTTATAAAAATAATTTTGAAAGCTCACTAGATTACCCCCAGAGAAGCACTAGTGGCTGATGAAAGGCACATGTTGAACACATACAGCAAGGAATGCAGACTCCTTGTTGACAAAAGTACCAATAATATCCTGCTGCACTTCACTCATCCCAAAAGGAACCCTGCCAAAAATGGGCACACCTGTCAGAATTAGCATTTATCTGAATATTCAAGAGGCCACAGGTACTGCTGCCTAAAGTACCAGCACTAGGAACAGATTCATTACCTGAACATGACACCTGGCATCCAAGGAAAAAAATATCACTAATTACTCTCTTTACTAAGGTCAAGATTTCTTAATCCTATTTTTGGGACAGGAAGTGAGTTCCTTGGCCTCCCACTACTAACAAGTAGAAAACCTAGTACCAGTAGGCCACTGGTATTCATTTCTCCTCTTTTACTGACCACTGGATTAATAGCACTAAAAGATGTTCTGTGTAAATTAGAGATTTACACAAGCAATACACTGCTCCAGGCTTCCAGCTGAAGCACACAGAAAGGCAAACTCACCTGCAGCTGTATGAACTCGTGGTTCTCCAGGCCTTCAACAATCTGAGAGAAACGCTCCTCCCTGCTGTGCCTTTCAGCAGCAGTTGTTATAGCACCTAAAAGCTTGTCCAGACTAAGAGAAAGACAAACTGTCAAAAGAGCACAGCACAGCCAACTTGCTAATTTTAAACATACTCAGCCCACTAGTCACACAGCTCAAGACTTTAGTGCACTGAGTTTAAATGCATTTATCTACAGAAAGTTGAAAACAATCCAAGAACCAAGTGCTAAAAATATCTACAAGATTAATGTTGAAATAAAAAAAAAAGGTGAATAACTCTGTATATTATTATTTCAGCCAAGCAACAACCAATGAGGGGGAAAAAATCCCTACCTTTGCAAGACTGTGCACTCGATAACAGCTGACATGTTTAGCATCTGGAAATTCTAATAAATTGTCCTTTCAGAAATCAAAATGTTTTAATCTATTTATTGCATAGAAGACATGAAGTTTGCCCATTTTAACCTTCAGTAAATAAACACAGTGGTGAATTTACAGGAACCATATGCCAAGTGATTATCTTTGTTTTAAAAATCTCATGGGCAAGTGCTAAATAACTTGAACTGTTGCAAAGCCCAGCTGTAAATGTAAACTTCTTGTTCCTCTGGTAGAGAGGTGATTTGATCTTTCAGACCTTTCACTTCAGCCACAGTGTGTAGGTCTGCTCATCTGCTTTTCTCTGATTTAATACTGAATTAAGGCAACACAACAGGTGAAGTCTCTTTAATTTTAAACCACATTATTAAAGACTTCATGGTTACATTTGTTTCACTGACAACTTTTCTCACCTTTGTCCAAATTAACAACTCAGGAGAGCACAAAAAAAAGCTTCAATATCTCACTTACATGTTTTCCTCTCCAACAATGCAGATAGCAGAAAGTATTTTCACTGTCTCAGTCATCATGTGTGGTTGCTTTGGATCAATTGCTCTTGACAACAGCAAGAGACTTCTTTCATCTTCTAGAATCTTTTGCAAACCGTACTGGGAGAAACAAAAACCTCATGGTGAAAAGGTGGTGCTTGCCTTGGATACTCATCACCAACTTAAGATCCTGAGGAATTCTCCAAACTCCTCCCACCCAGAGGGGGTTTGGCAACACTCCAGGCCATCATTGCTTGGGGACACAGGTCAGTGTCCCCAGTCTTGCATTTGAGGTTTTCTCTTCACAGAGAGAGATTCAGCTCCTCAGAGGACACCAGGACCTTGTAAAATCAGTACCCACCAAAAGACAAATCAGGTTTTATTTTCTACCTATATCTGAAACACCTCAGAAGTATGAAAAATCTGCTTTTCTCCCACTTCATTAGACAAGCTCTTCTGTGAGATTTTTCTAAACTGAGTAAAAGTAATTATAAGTAACTTTTATGCAGTTTTATTTGCTGGAGAGGATACATAAATACAAGACTTCAGATTTTGCTATGAATAAAGCAAAATTACAAGTTTAACACATCAGCTTCTAGAAGGTACTCATACTCTAAATCTCAGTAATCTGTGTTAGAAACAAATCAGCTACAACTTAACCTAATCATTTACCCATGACCTACCAACTTAAAAACTGCAGCTAAAAAGATATCAAATCTTCCTCAATTTAAATCAGGTGAAAAGTACATTATATTAACAATCATGTATTGACGTCTGAAGTTGGAAAGCTTTTTTTTTTTAATTTCCAAGTAATTCATTTCCAAATTCACTTATTTTAAATTTATACTATCATCCTCTCTTTATCAAATATTTTACTTCCAAAGATCAACAGTGTTTAACAAAATTAAGAAAAAATGCAGAAAGGTTCATGAAGAAGATTCTCAAGAGAAGTTACACTAAGTTTAAGACCTGCATTTCCAAAGAGTTAAACACTGCATATACAAGTTTTCCTTCCCTCTCCAACATTTAACATGCCATATACATCTTGAACTCAACAAAAACCAATCATGCTAGAAGTATGTGACTTTAAAATAATACTTACTTTATTGTTCATAAATGCTTTGAGGCACTGGATAAGTTTATGTTGATTCTTCTTATCAACACTTTCTTGCCTTTAAAGGAATGAAGAAAATCACATAAGGAAAATCTTCACAACCTCCCCATCCCTCCCTTCAAATGATCCAGGTCCTTACTGTTTCTTGTCCAGAAGCTTTTCCAATGCATCCAACAGAAGTCCAAGACCTTCATGTCCAAAATTGTTAACCCAGCTGGAAAAAAAAGCCCAAAGAAAAATGCTTTTAATTATTTCTTACTCAAATGCAAAACTAGCAAAGCTATTTCTCTGTTACTTCTTGCACGTCCCTTCATAGGCTCATTTGGTCTCACTTCCTGAAAGACCTGATCAGCCACGAAGGCAAACAGTTCCAACAAGTACAAATTGCTGAAAGCCACAGTGAAAGGTTAGGAGATATTGCAGACAGCTGCAAACATTTCACTTATCCAGGGTGCTGAGAACACTGCTCTCCTGTCAACAAGTATTAGCATAATTACTTTGGTTTCAAAAAAAAAACCCAAAGCCCACAACTCTCCTGCTTAGCAAAACCAGCATGATGAAAACTACTGCAGAAATTGCTCTGCTTACCTGACTGGATTGCTGGTTAGAGACACTCTCAAAGACTCCAGGCAATTAAGAAGTTTTTCATCTGAAATTCCAGATCTCAGTTCATGGATATATTCTTGTGAGGACAGGGTACATTCATGCTTGCTGTTTTTTAGTCCACCCTATCACAGAAGGCAGAATGCTGCTGAGTGTTCTAATGATCAGTGTTTAGATGATAAAACAGAAGACTATTAGATCCATATGAATTTTCAAATCATAGTACAAGTATTCAAGACACCTGACTTGGATTTGTCATCAGTGTTTAATACTTTTGGTTTTACATCACAAGGATAGCTATTTTTGCTGGAATCTTTTTCACTTCTTTGAGTAAAAGTACATGTACTACAAATTGAACATAAAATTTAATTCCCTCATTCAGCTGTATTAAGATATTTAATAAGAGTGTATTAAACATCTACTTCACAACACTGTATTAGAAACAATCAAAGAGAGACACAGAAACAACCCAGTTCATGCAACTTCACGAGCCAATTTTTTGCTGTACCATAGTCCATGTTTGGCCCCTAATAGAGATGTCTAGAGGACCTTGTTTGCCACAAAAAAATCATATGGGAGATTTGACAAAGAGCTCTCTCCTGCTGAAGTGCCACTACAGAAGAATAACTACTTACACAGTATTTCAAACTACTTACACTGTATTTCACTATTAAAATACCTGAATATCAGTTTTTAGAGCTATAGTATTCAAACTCATGAACAAGACAAAACATTTTTCCAAAAGGTACAACTAATCTTTTGTACAGCTCTGACAAGTTGCAGTAGGCTTATCTCAGAAGAGTGGTTTTGATTCATTTGCAGCTCCTAAAGCTCCTTAGCTCTGAAGGGTCTGTTAGAGAGAACCTGATAAAGATGTCATGGGTGTAAAGGCAATATTAAGTGCCTGTCCTGGAAGATTTATATGCATTTGGTTTTAATTGTATCACTTCCACTACAAGTATTCAAATTGTCTCTCTTTCATAAAGCTCCACTGCTGATGAAATTTCTGGTTTGCTCTCTTCAAATTCTTACCATTCATTTTCCAAACATACACTAAGTATGGCTGATGACAAAATAACTTGGCTAAACTTAATTACTTTGACCTAGCCAGATTCAAGGCACAAAACAGAACTGAGTTCACAATATACTTTCAGATTCAGAACAAAACCAGGACAGACTGTGACTGCAGTGAGACAACAGGGTCCTCTGCACTGTGTCAGCTTTGAGGATGTTCCTTGCTGACATGCAAAGCACCTTTAGCTGGGCATCACATGTCAGGTACACATCAAAGGACCAAGGCAAAGATGAGTAAGAAGGATATAAAGGGACTAGAATCAGTCACCATCAATATCCTAAACAAATAGATGCTCTTACACCAAAAGAAAAAGGACTAAATGGGTGGGGATTATCTTTATAAGGGTAGAAGCTGCTTGTAAATCAGGTTAATATATCAAAAATCATCAAAATTCAGAAAAATCATCACTCTGAAGGACCATAAGGTAAAGAACTAGGAAAAAGGAATAGCTTTATCCCACCCATTGGATGGATGGGAATCAGAAAAGATTTTATGTGTAACCAATGCACATCATCTACACAATATAGATCTAACTGGGCACAAATTTTGTAATTTCAGCCATTCCCCAAATGGTAAAAGAAGAGAACAGAAATGCTGCTGAGAGCCACAAAATGCACAGAGATGAGACAATGGCAACTTCAATCAATGCCATTGCCTGTTCAGCTAGACCCTGAAAAGCACTCTAGAATGCAAGACAGTGGTTTTTCCCAAGAGATGAGTTTGTCCTTCCACTGCAGTCTGCTGCAAGCTCCAAAGGAGATTCCAGCTCAGACTGGGGCAACCTGAAGTCTTTGCTACCCATTGTTTTGTATTTAAACCAAGGTGGGATCTTGCTGCCTCTTCTTTCTGTGCCATCCAGGCCATTGGTGAAGCACCTTTGCTCTGCCTAGTCCCTTATTTTCAGAAGACCCATGACTCCCTCAAAAATAGATCAATAGTTCAAAGAACCAGCAGTGTGCTCTGCTAAGGCTCCTTCCCATGGCTTGCAGGACAGGCACATTTCTTCACTGGTTCTTTGAAAAAGCACCTTTAACTGCACAGCAATAATGAACCAACTCCTCTTCCTTATTTTCCTCCCTCTTCAAAATGGATGGTCACTCAAGACAGCTCATAAAAATCCATTCTCGAAATCTTTCAGAGAATTTTCAGCTTACCAGAATTATTTTCTGTTATTCCCTGCAATCAGTGTCTCAGTCTCAATCCACTCTTACCTCTAGCCATGCTAACGTGAATGCTGAACCAGGTGCTACTTCTTTTATTTCCCTATTCAAAGACAGTTTGATTGGAATACTATCTTTAAGTATTACTATGCCTTTATATGGATCAGATTTTAACACAAACATTTCTCATTTAGTTTGAGGTATAAGGTCTCAGTGAAAAATGCTTTACAGAAGAACATCTAATAAAGATGAAAGCAAAAGTGAAGCAGAAAGAAACTGAAGAGGGTTGGGTCCCACATCAGAATGTTCAGAGATTAAATCAATGCTTAAGAATGGAAATCTTAGAAATTACTTTCTGACTGGTCACCTTCTCAGTGTTACAATTAAGGCAGAGAATGATTCATTGATGCCAACTCAAATGAGAGCCTGCACCACACAGCAGTCCCACCAGTGGTGAGGATTCTATGCAAAATTCAAGTTCAAGCTCCCAAGTTCCCATGAACAGGGAAACCTCTTCTCTGCAATCTCTACAACTCAACAGCACTACCAGGAACATCCCAAAATTCCTCTCCTCCCTGATCACAGTGAATCTGTAAATCTTCAAGGAAATAGTTCCATGTGCTGGCAGAAACAAACAGTTCCTAGAGGATGAATCCTGGAAGAAGCACACAGAGGTACAAGCGCTTGTTAAGCAATAATATGCAGAAGTCATACTTCAGGCACAGCATTTCTTATTTTAGTATTTAGCAAGTTATTTGCACAAAAACATGCTTTTAATGCAGAGCTGTTCTTGCTCTCTATCAGACCCTGAACTCAAAGGCATGGGGAAGAAAACATCTTAGAATTTCTCCCCTACCCATTGTGAGAATATCAGCTTCCTTTATAAAATAACCTCTTCACAAAGCAGCTGTTCAGGCTAATTCACACCATAAGGAAATTACACAGCAGCAGGGATTATTTGAAACTGGTTTTAACACACTGAACTGGAAAACTAATAATTTGGCCCCTCAAAAAACAAATACCTTTAAATACATAAGCACATGGAAGGCATTTTCCTCAGTCACAGAAGAACCAATAGTGTGTACAAAACTAAAAAGTACTGGTGAACATAAAAGTCTCCTTAAAGGCCACTCAGAATAAAACAAAGCCAAGAGCAAAATATATAAAAATATAGTGTGTAGGATAAAAACCTAACTACATCTGAGGCAATGATTAGACAGTTTTAAGTCATAGATTGTTCTCTATTATTTTTACTACAGAATTTAATTACTGAATATGACCCAAGTAGAAAGCCTTGCTGTATCTGATAAGCCTGTTTTGGCTGTAATCGAAAATAAACTCCATCCATAATTTAAAAGAACATCTTTGCTTTCAAACACTATTTAAAATCCATATGTAATTATTCCCCAAACAACCCTTTTTTTCCAGGAAACAAAAACTTGCTGAACTCACTCCAACAAATTAAATCCCAAATATTTATAATATTTGAATTCAATGAAGACAACATAAAATGTAGATGAGTCCTTAATAAGAGAAAAGTTATACTCTCAGTGATCTCATCTTAAAATTATTGACCCCCTATCCTCTAAATTAATCTTATTCTCACATCAATCTGCTGAAGTTGACATTTCCAAGACAAGCTACAAATAATAACAATTAGGACATAAAAAAATTCCACATCTAAACAGAATGAAGTAAGCCAAATACTGTCAATTTAAAATTTCAAGTGCCTGCCTTCAATAAAAAGCAAGACAAGCTTAAATTATATTTGTTGCTCATAATGAAGAGATGAGCTCAGTGAGTTTGAAGTATTTGGAAATAGACTCCTGAAAACTTGGAGAAATCCCTCAAAAGTGTTAGCAATGATCTCATACTAGTAAGATAAATATGATTGAGGTGGTTGACAATTATTTTGATAAACCAAGGATTCAGTTGTGCCCACTGAACTTTTAAAACCCAGATAAAAGTCAAAAATATTCCAGCCTAATCTCTAAAAAGGGAAGTTCATAAGAGAAAACAAAACTCTCATGTTCATACTCACCGGAACTTTATTTCCGACTATCTGCATGCAGTGGTCAGCCAAGAGAGGTTATTGTGTAAAAAAGATAATAATAATACATAAATAAACACAGCACAGAACTTAGTACGATGTAGTTACACACACATTTTTCAGTGTTTAATCATTAGTAGTAGTTACATTCTTTTATTACTTTATCAACCTGTTTAGGGATTAGAGCTTCTCAACAGGAAAACAGCAACTCTACGGCAGGAGCTACAATTTCAAATTCTTATGTTCTGCTGCTGAATCATCAGTACTTGACACATTTACCAACAAATAACTAAATACCTGTCTTGACAGCTACATCTTGAAAGATTAAATATGCCACTTGTTAAAATTATCAGGTCAGATACTTTATATATGACACTGAGAACACACTAATGGCATACTGACTTCCTTGTATGTATAAAAACTGCTTTTATTATGGAGCTTTTGATCTGTTTAGATGATGTCACCACCGAATTTAATTAAGTTTTTGTAATCAAAAATATAGCCTACAGTTATAACTCCAACTTACATTTCAGAAAATCTCACATGACATTTTTATTCAATTGCTCGGTATGGATACTTTTAATTACACAGATAATTAAAAAGTGATTTTCAGAATGCCATCTCTTTACTATGGAACAGCATCTCTCTTCATGAACAAAAAGTTGACTTTCCCTAGAGGAAACTGCAGGAAGGCAGCACATCTGTGCCCTGTTCTGTCACCCTGCACAAATGGCCATGTTCCTGGGAACACCAGGACAATGGACATCTGCTCTGACAGCGCAGCCTCTCCTCCTCAGCTCACCTGCTGCAGTCTGACAGCAGCCAGTTCATTGAATAACAACTTTTATCTGATCACCAGCTGGTTTAGTTCTGAGATCTGAATGTGACTGTATCTGTTCAGCCTCTACCTGCTTCATTTTCTATTCTTATCTCTTCCGTTATTCCTTTAGGAACTCTTTTGGAAACAAAAGTCCCTGCAAGTCTTTCACAATCAACACTTCTCTTCCTGAAGAAGTTTCCTCTAGAAGCACAAGAAGGGATTGCCATCACCAGACAATCTCTTCTCCTAATTTACTATCTTCTCCTCTCCACCAATGTTCAACTATTCAGTACAGCACAAAATGTCACCAGGTTCAGCTCTGAAATGGAATTTCAATCCTTACCAGTTCTCACGTATAATTTACATGGTCAACAATCTTTCTTTTCAAGTGAGAGAAGGAATGAGAAGCACAGAAAACCACTTCCCATTAAAGCATCCAGCTCATCAGCTTCTACATGTCCTCCACCCCCAAGGAAAAACTTTCTTCACCCAGTGAAACCCAAAGTTCCTTTCTCAGAACTGAAGACAAGTGTTTCAGAAAAGCATGGTCAACATGCTGCAGACAGCACACAGAGAAAATGAAGCACCAAATTTAAAATAATTTGGCTAAGACAACATCAGCAAATGAGTGATATTTTCACACGAAGGGAGGGAGCTCAAAAGCCCAATTAAAACAAACATGAAATGAACTGCAAGAAAAGTCACATCAACTGTTAAATGTGTTTTGTGAGCTCTAAGCAGAAGGTCAAAGTATTTTCAGTGTAAAAAAGAAGATATAATTATCTGAGACAAAAGAAAAAGGTAGAAAATTTAAAGACAGATCATTTTGAATGCAACCAGTATTTTCATGGAAGACATTCCTGAAGAAAAGAAACTTTGACAATTCATGATGCAGTAAAGATTGATTAGGGCTTGAATTCATTGAGCAGCATAGTAGTTGCACTAAACAGAAGATGAAATTACAAGTGAAAATGAGGTTTTGTGCCACTGTAAGATGCCAATCAAGATTTTAAAATTAACCTCTGTATTTTAGGGGTTTTTTTTAACAATCAAGATGCTAGCTATTTAAAAGTTAAATTAAGATAACATGCTACAGAAAGGTAAAGTATATTTCTGAAAGATTCCATTCAAATGCTGTGATTCAATTGCAAGGAGGACTGAAGCACACAGACTTCAATATGAGCTGCTTTTCCTCCAGGAAAAACACTTTGCAATGTGTAAAATATCCACACTGGTGCTGACTTAAGCCCATGTCCTGGGGTGTGGTATAGGATGTGCACAAAGTATTCTATCACCATCTTCATGAACTGTTGAATCCAATTGTTGAAGCAGTCTTCTCCCAGGCCCCCCTCCCTCTTCTATTAATGGCCCATCAAATGCCTGCGGCAAACTCCCTGCGGGAGTTCTCTCTCTTTAATGGGCCATCAAGGACCCCCTGTATGACTCATCATCCCATTGTGAGATGCCCCGCCCAGGGGGAGGAGCCAAGCATTCTCACCTGGATATAATCTGGGATTTGGGGCAGTACAAGCAACTCTTACCCACTGGATTCCCAGAGGACCAGAGCTACCAGACCTTTCTACGGGATCACTGCTACAGGAAGACCCCCTCATCTGGACTGCTTCCATCACCCTGCTCAGGTTGTATTCTGACTCTGTCAGTGGTCTTTTGTATTACTGCATTTATTCTATTTTATTTTACTTTTTTTTTCTTTTCTTCTTATTAAATTGTATTTCTGACTTGGAGCCTCTCACTCATTTTGCTTTCAAACCACTACAGCCCAAAATGCACATTGACGTACGAGGACCTTTTAGAATTACTTGGTTTTAAATTTTTAGTACGTTTGGACAAATATATTCCCAGTTCTGTTAAGTTTCCCATGCTGTAGCAGACATGGGGAGCAATGAAATGCAGTAAAATTTCAGCAGTGAGCCATGCAATGGTAGCCATGCTTCCCTTAACCAGCTGCACAATTCTGAGGCTTGAGGCAGCTACATTTCAATAGCAGTGTACATGAGAGACATCACCATTGTTCAGCTGCTTTATGGGAAAAAATGCAAATACTTCCATTTCTACTTCCACTTTCTACTGCTTCAATAAAGTATTTTTGCATACTAAGAAAAATTCCAGATTTAATATTGATCATCAAGTGAAGATAAAAACCTTACGAAGCATAATTAACAGTTCCCAAAGACAGTCTAGCTCATGGTTCATAACGTCCACTGCATAAGCTTGAATAATTCTCCAGTAATTTGTATATTTAGTTAGACCATGCTTTAAGCACTGGATTCCTTCCAGCACACACTAAAGGACTGTGGATTTTAAGATGAACTCATGCAGGAACATCACTCCTCTCAGAACTTAAATCACCATTTTCATTACCGTTTCATGACCATTATAACACAAGCTTTTCCTCACTGAAGTTTATGATGTTTCATGCAAAGTATTTGCATAATAATTGCATGTCATTGTCATCCTAATTTTTGAAATTTAACTCTGCTGAGCTGATTTTCAAGGTTAACAAGGGACAAGTCAACTGTACTGCTTGCAGTCCATGCTTAAAAATTCCTTAGGCAGACACCAACATAATCTTTACTTATTTCTCTATTTGCCATAGTTAACTTTTAACATGCACAAAGCATTGCTGGTGTATTTTATAACTAATTAGTACGAACAGTTCAACTGCAGAAAATAAACTGCAGCTCTTCACTAGTTGAAATTGTATTTCTCCACCCCAAAAACATTGGGGTATCCAATCATTTCCTTACACTTCTTGCACCCCAAAGAAGACAGACTTCAACAATTCTGCATGAAGGGTTAATCAATCAATTACATTACAGAGAATAATCAACATCAATGAAAAGTCAAAATATTTTTTTCTATTCAAAATGTAATTTGAAACTGGTTTTAAGACCATCTTTTCACTAAAGGAGTCTAGTACATACATTGCTACTGAAACCACAAAGTCAGAAATTTTGGGTACTAAAAATTCTTAAGATAAATTGCACAGAAATATGCTCAGGTTCCATCCATGACTCTACATCACTGGATTTGCAATTTCTTATAGTTTCCAAGAAAGGATCAAGTTTTTACATTGCCCAGCAAGGGAAATGCAAACTAACTGCTCAGATGCAGCTGCAAGCATTTAGAAGCGTGTTAGTAAGTATACATTTATTTTTTCATACCACGCTTAGATAAATCCAGACAAAAAATTTCAAGTTTCAAGCTTGAAAAGCCTAAGACTCAAAGTTAAGCTCCTTCCTCAGGTGTGCCCTGGAGAGATGACCACTTACGGATTTGGCAGTTGCAGAAATGTACTGGACAACCATCTCTCGTTTTGTGCTCAAGTCTTTGTCTCGTAAAGGAGCTTTACGTTCCTCATTCAGATTCATGTCTTCCTGCAAAGGAACAGACCACAAAACATCAGGTATAATATATCAGGATTTTTATTAGTCTTTCTTCTTTTTAAGCTACTTTTGTTAAACAATTTTCAAACAAACAGAAGTGACTTTTTCCCAGTTTATCTGCGTGTTTGATTTTGCCCTACCTGATTTTCACATTTAATTCTGTCACCTCAAGTGTTCACTGCTTTTGAGACTTAGCCAAAATTTATATTGCATCAAGGGTAGCTAACATTTGTGAAATTTGGCTCAAGAAGTAAAACTAGAGGACAAGCACAACAATTCTACACCTCAAGTTGATGCATAAGTGTCAACTTTTGTGATGTTCTTGTGTTATTAGTGAAATCTTATCACAGTGGACACCATTCCTGCATTATCTAATCAGAAGGTTGTAATTACATGGATTATTAGCTTGTGGAAGGGGTAGAGGTGAAACTGTTCCAACTGATGTATTTAAAACAAGCCTAAAAGTCAAAATGCTCTGCTAGATTAAATCTATTAAGACACTTCTTTTAACTTAATAACTGATTAAATACAATGCAGTCATTACTAGTCATGACTAGGCTTGCCACTAAAAGTCAAAGTAACTTCAGACTGGCACCTAAGAGTTGTCATTGTTCCTGCAGTAACTACTGGTGAACAGCCTTGTCATGGAACTGTTGGTCTCTGTGAGACAGACCTATCAGCTTCAATTAACATTACCTGGAAAAGGTAAAAACTAATCTCTTAACAAGCAAAGCAAGCAAGAGTTAATTAACACTTATCCAATCCTTCAAAAGACATTCACAGCTCCACTGAACAGAGCAGAGCTACCCAGTGGAACAAGACAATTCTCCCCCATAGCCACATCTTACCATCATTTTTTCAAAGAGATCCATAACTTCTTTTTCTGATAAGTTCATGCAGCGCTCATCAACAAGTGCCTGGGCATGTGGGATCTCACTAATGGAAGGCTGGGAGTCAATAGGATGCTGAATGAGAGGCTTCTCTCTTTTCACTGCTGATTTCCTGAAGCTTGTGATTCTGTCACGCTGCAAAGACATTCAAAAATAAGCAGAAACAGAAAAGTAGCCAATTACACGGCAGCAATGCACATGTTTTTAGTTAATTTAAGCAGCAGAGTTAAACTGAACTGTAAGTAAAAATACTCTAATATTCAGAGATTACTTTGCACAGAAAGACAATAATATATAAGGTAAACTCATGACAGGTCACATGCAAAAGGGATTTAAATATTTCTCACTAATCCAAAATTGCACCAGCTAGGTTAAACTCTTAGCACTTCAAAATCTTCAGCTCATCTTCTCCCATTACTCTCTAATTATTCTGATAGTGAATAAATATGGTACCACAAAGGTAATGAATGTCCAGCGCTCCTTCACCTGAAGAGCTATAAGTCTTTGGAGGACAACTGAAAAAAGCAGTGTTAGGAAGGAGATACTCACACGTTCATCAGGCTTATAAAAAAATCCTGCTAAAGTAAAATAAAGTTTGTAGAGGAATTAATGCTCCAAGCATAGTTCATAACTCCTCGAAGAGTTTTTGAGTAGGAACTCCTGGAATTAGTGCTGAGCTTTAGAAAGCCAGGTGATGGATTGCTCACACAGAAGCAGCCACCCATGGTTAAACACAGCCAGATGTTGGTGGAAGCATCAGACACTGCCAGGGCGTTCTCTGGTTAGGGCTGATACCAATCCCCACCTCCTGGGCTGTAAGCATGCTCAGTTACTGGGTTAATATTGGAAATAACCAGCACCTTCCTTATAAGGCCATTTTTATTGTATTTATAACATATAACACTATTCTGAATAGTCTGATTTTTTTTTATTCAATAACTGTCTTTATTTTATATATATAGATATATATGTTCATTTTGAGAACATCATGCATATAGCAATTTTCCTCAAAGAACTGTTTGCATCCACAAATACTCCTGTATTTGTTTCAGGCATTCAACAACCTTATGAAGATGTGCTTCCATCTAACAGCAGCTTATGTAGGGTTATCAGGATCATTCAGAGCAGTTACTGTCATCTCCACCAAAACATGTAAACCAAAATTTATATTGGCTACAATTAAATGACCTCTCTGAGGTGTGAAATGTCTGATGGAGTACTTTGCAAAAATTTTGATTCATTTTAGATTAGCGAGTCCAGAGTGGAGATACTAGAACAAGAGCTGTGAAGTATGGAGAAAAAAGATTATTTTTTGGTTATTTTGTTTCTTTTTATTTGTTTTTGTTGTTATTTTTGAGATCCTACAAGAGTACCTTAAATTTCTGAAGGAAAGTGTCCCTAGATAAGCTGCATTCCCTTTGAATTTCTTTTGAGCTTTTTTTTTTGAGGGAGGGGTGGTAGGGGGGTTTTCTTCTTCCTTAGATATTTTTTTATTTGTGGACAGAAGCACGATACCTACAAGGATACTGTTAATGTCTTTGACAAAGCAAGAATATCACTTTAATCCATTTTCTACCTTATTAGAATCATTTAAATTACATTTACATTTTTGGAAACTAAAATTAGGGCATAGCCTGGTGAAAAAGCCAAGGATATGATAATGTCTGAAAGGCAGTATCCAAATTTATCCAAATGCAGTTTTATGTTGACCATTCAACAGTCACAAAAAGTCATTTAAGATCCAATTTTACCACATTGTCATCTGTTTCAAGTATAACTTATTAACAAATTTGTTCAAGGAGATTGCACTGGTGAGATCACTTGAAAGACACAAAGGAATCTTCTATGTGATTACCAGGCACCATTTCCTCATTTCAGATGTGCAGACAATCATTAACTAAAGAACCAGTCTGGCTTTATTTTATATATATATATATTACAAGGCTGTAATTTTAATGAAATCAATTTTGATATAAGTTTCTGAAAAAATACTTTGGAATCAGTTTCAAAGTATTCAGCTTTATCAAGTTAGTGCTACTGAATACAAACTTGTTCTTTGGCATTCTGTACACATTTATTACCCAAAATGGTTCCACTTGAATCATGTGGCAACCAACTTTGAAGAACCACTGCAGATCGTTTACTGGTAAAGAGAAGGTCAAGAGAAATAACACTTCAACTGTTGAGTAACAGTTTCAACACAGCCACAGTATTACTAAGGTATTTAAAATGTGCTTAAGGAAGCTTCTCCAAATAGAAATCATTATTAATCTTCTTCAACTGAAGTCAGAAATTAAGATCTTTAAGAATAGTCACTCAATTTTCTGAAATCTAATGCTTAATATCCTTATAAGAATGTTATTTTGTCCACAACATTTAGTAAAGTAGCATGCAGCGTGGAGTTACCATTGCAAATTAAGATGCTACAAAGACCTTACCACATCATCTGCCAAAGTTTTTATTTGAATATTCTATTAAAAAAACAAAAAACACACACAAATCAAAGAAAAAAAGACAGTGTTACATACTGCTTCAGAATAAAGAAGTCTATTTCATGTATTTGAACATTAAAAAGCATTTGAAATGTCACTAAGTGTTCGAAAAAATTTGCAGGCAAATGGACATGGAATCTCCTGCCTTTTCTGTGAAAAAGCAAGCTTGCATCCCATTGTACCTTATCCTCTGAGTATGTAACTGATGAACCTGAAGCCTGCAGTGCTGCAGCAGCCCCAGTATTGCACAAAAGAGCAGCCAGGCCTCTCAGAAGGGTTTCCAAAACAAACACGGACTCCTGGACTCCCAAGTGCATCAGCAGAGCCACAGGGCACTCTCAGCTCAGCCCAGGCACTTCCCTGTGCCCAAACTTGTGCAGCCTTCTGCCAACTGCTCCTGGACACTGAGCCATGTCAGTCTGGAGATGAACTGGCTGAAGTCAGTGAACTGATGATGCACAAACCACTCTCCCTCCCTTTTGCCCTGTCACTTCTTCCTAAGCAGGAAAATCCTGCTGACAACAATCACCAACGTTACATTTTTATTCATGGCCAAAAAAGTCACCCATATCGCATACCAATATCAACAGTCATTATCAAGGAAGCATTTGGTTTGTGAACTTTGCTCAATTGACACAGAGCAGTGTCATGAACAGAAGTTAAGGCCTAGAACTCATGAGGGGACAGAATTTGAAAAGCATTCAGAAGTACGTGGGACAGTGGAAAGGACTGACCCCAGCTCACAGGTCAGTCCCCACAGAGCCACTTGCTCATTCCCTCCCAGCAGGATCATGTAGCCAATCAGAAGTGCGAAAGCAAGAAAAACTTGATGGTTGAGATATAAAGACAATGTAATAACTGATGGGGAAAAAAGAAAATAAAGAAACAAATAAAAAAGCCATCACTTGGCATCAGCAGGCCAATGCCTACCCAGCTTCTGAGCACCTGATGATTTGGAAAAATCTCCTCATCACCCTGCAGCCCTGCCTTTATTGCCCAGCATGATGTGATGCGTTTTGAAATGTCTTTGGTCACTGTGGATGAGCTGTCCTGGCTGTGTCCCCACCTCCAGACCACTCACCCTGCTCCTGGTGGGAGCTCACAAGAAGCAGAAATCCTGGAGACTGGGAAGGGCTGTTCAGCACAAGCTGCAGCACCGGCGTTCCTTCTGTCAATGCTGTTTTGGTCACAAATCTAGGACACAGCACCAGATGGGCTGTTCTGAACAAACTCCACCTGAGCCTAACCCAGTACAGACATCTGCACATCCAGATGTTGACACCAACCTTTCATCTTCCAAACCACCACATCTCAATGCCCTTCCTTACACCTCTCCTGCATTTTCCTCACCTGGACTTAGCATGGAATTTATCATCTTGAAATCAGAACTAAGATGTCCACTTACCACTCTGGTAAATAAGCCTTTTAATTGAGATTACAGAGAAAAATGAAGTAAAGCCTAACTCTGTTTTTAACCCAGACACAGCCAGGCAAGCAAGAAGTTCTGAAACTCCATATGCATTTTAGGAGCTGCTTGTATGAGAACTTCTTTTCCCCTTTTCATTTAAGTACTGTCAATCTCTGCCAGAAGCTGGAACAGGATCATCTACCCCATCTCTACACTTATGTCGCATTTGTCACTCAAACTCCTCTGGGCAAAATAAAGAATAGTAAAACAAGATAGCACACTGCATTTTTTCAGACCCCGCAAGCACTCTTCCCAGATATCCTTCTGGTGCACAAGCTCCGCTGCTGCCAGCAGCCACTCAAGATAAGCAGCACATTTAACAGGTAGGAGAGAAACTGCAAGTAGCTGAAGGCAAAGTCAAAGCAATTCTGTACCTGCAGATCCTCACACAATTTTGACAACCTCTTGTACTAACAAAGAAATTGCACTTCCAGGCTGATTTCAGAACATAACTCAAAAGTAGTTTATCTCCCTAGAAGGAAATTTAAGATATTGAAGATTCTGTAGTCCTCTAGCACTATTCTTTCAGCCATCTGAGACAGCCAGAGCAACACCAAGAAAAAAGGCTTCACAAAAATCTCTGAGGAAATATTTGCAGATAAGGGATATCAAATTAACATTTATATATATAAATACATATACAATTTAAGACAGCTGTAGATCATCTCTCTCTCCTAGTTATATCTACACAAACCACAGAATTTCTTCAGCATCTATACCAAATAACTATTTCCTACTGATGGACTTAGTTCTTAGAAGATTTAAGTGACAGAGCTTCTCCCTTTCAAACACAGCCTTTCCAGTCTATCAATAGTTGATATCATTTTCTATTCACTCTTCCCAGTCTTAGTTTACTCTGTGTATCTGGCTACTTTCATAAGTACAGACAGATCATGACAGTAAAGCACACAAAAATAATAGCATGTACTAATGCAACTGCACCAGACAATTCTTTTATCTCAAAAGGTCTCACCCAAGTTAATATTCAGAGAAATTGAAATCTTGCACATGAAAACAGTAGAAAGATATTCATAGATCACTTCATTTCTTGATGCAGAAAGCACTGCTTTCTCATGCAAACAATGCAGGCTACAGCAACAACGTCACATTAACAGAATTAAATTACTTGAGGTGATTGCATCAACTTTTAATACAAAGTTCACAGCAAGTCTACTTTTTTATACCTTTTTCTAACTTGTGTTTTAATAAAACCTTCCAAATCAATTAAGCTGGCCACAAGTTGTAAACTTGTGCATTTACATGCACAATGAGGTACATTTATATGGGTTGATTATATTTAAGTATTACTTTGCCATGTTCTGAATTGTTACACTCAGGAATCTCACTCTCACCACAAAAATCAAATCAGCAGTAACTCCCAGATCACCACATGCAGAATGAACAATAATCAGCTGGGTAACTTCTAAACTTCACCGCAATTTTCACTCCAGTGCCCAGGCCAATCGTGGTGTGCTGGGACACCCATTCCTGCACACAGGCTGCAAGCTCAGGGAGCAGCTCCCACTGCTCCCAGCAAAGCTCATTTTCTAGGGGTAACAATCAGAAGCTTGACCTTAACTTGCATGCTTTGTTTTTTGGGTTTTTTTTAACTGAGTTGATATTGCTGTTTTCTAAAATTTACCTCAAATCCAAAACCTGCAAAAGCCATGGTAAAGCTCCACTCAGGGACAAGAGCTTTTTAATTTGCATACAAACAGGAAAGGAATAACTTCCCATATGAACACCTGAACCAAGGGAGTTTAAAGGGAAAAACACAAAACTGGTTCATATCTGAAGTACAAAAAGTCATCTGATTCTTGAATCTAGGTCTTCGTCATAAAATAGAATTCACTCCTACAACTTCTGTTCTTCAGTTTAGAGAATGAATAATGTTCCCATTAGACAATTTAACCATCTGTTAACATATTCAGTTTTGCAATTAAATCTAAAAAGGCATCTAGGAAATTGTGAAAAGATACCCAAGTCATAAAAGCTGATGTGCAGAAACTAGGACTACACACTCATTTAGGCCTTTCAAGATCTTTACCCATGATGTATACCTGACATTTTGTGAATTATATTTTTACTAATTTTATTACTAATGTTTGCTTTAGCATAATATTTTTCACACTTCAAGAAGCATTCACCATGCTTTCAGAAAAACCTTGAAATTACTTGTAATCCATCTGCTTTCTCAACAACACTTGAATTGAGCAATAGTTTTGTTACTATTGTACATTTCCATTTGGTCTATATGACACCATATGGAAAAAATCTTGTTTGCCTTGCAATTGCTTGTTTCACAAACTCCTTGATTATGCATTATTCAATTTTTTAAATTAAGGCTTAACCTAGAGCCTAAACATGGAGGGAAACATGGGCTGCCAAAATGCAGATGGAGAACTGTTGGCATCCCTGAGTCAGGGCTGTCCCAGTGCAGGATGGCACCACCTCCCAGAGGGAAGCTGCCAGCTTTGCCCAATTTCTCCCCTTTTCCCCCCAGGAGAATGACCATCCACAAATGAGCAATGTTCCAGAAATAAGTTTGACAATTCCTCATGCTAAATAAAGCCCGAGGGTCACCCAGGTTGGTAAATCATTAACAACAAAGGGCACCATTTCTTTAATCACCTGCTGGGAGATGCCTCACCACTGCTCCCTAACAGAAGGGGAGGGAACACATGCCAGAGGCATGGGAATCATATCAGACACTCCCCTCACAAATGCCAGGGGCTGAGGTTTTACAAAAGAACAAATTAATTCAGAAATTGGAAAAAAAAAAAACACACTGTAAACAAACAGTCAATTTAATCAGCTTTGTAACTGAAGATACAAAAGGAGCTGAGGAAGACATCTGAACTAACTTTATATATATATATAATTTGAAGCTCAAACTGCCATCACTGTTTTGAAAAGTTTGTTTCAGACAATGGTTTCTTGGTGCTCATTGATAAGTAAGCTTTAAAAAACAGAAGAAAATGATAAGCTTTTTCCAAAAGCTGCAGTTCCATGTCAGTCTAAGCCAACAAAATTGCTGGGTGTGAGACACATGGCAAGGGTGGCAGCAGGACAGTCAGATCAGGTTAGACAACTGCAGAAACATCTGCCAGTGCAGAGGCAAATTAAGGAAGTTCTGGCATTTTCCAGAGCCACAGCTGAAATGCAAACATTTCCCATCAAGTGTCCACACCAACCATATCAGATAAGCTGCCACTCCAGCAGCCCAGGACCAGCAGGGTTCATAACCCTGCTACCCAACTGCAGAGTTCTCCATGCAGCCCCTGCTACAGCCAGGATCTGGGTCCTGTCCTGATATCCAGGGATTCTGCAAGACAGGTTTTGCTTTGAGCATCTTGAAAAAGTGCCTTGTGACAGTGCAGCATGCTTTTCATTAGAAACAGCATGATTTTCATTACAGAAAAACACATCTCAGAATGGTCTACAGCTTTTACATTCCTCAGTTCAAACTATCAACAGTTTGCTGCTAAAACTTTTGCAAATTAGGCTTTGAAAAGAGCCAAGTTGCTTACCTGCAAAGTGTGCCTAGCAGAACCATGCTCAGCACTGGATCTCTGCTGCTTGCTTTTCAAAAAGTGTGGTTGACTTGAGCTTTGAGTTTTTCAGGAACTTGGATTTTGCTTTTTTGGTATAATATTATTGTGAAGTGCTTTTGAAATATTCTGGAACAGTTAAACTGGAGAAACTATGTCAAAACAATTCCTGACATAGTAAGTGCAGACTTAATCACAATTTTCTGCTTAGATACAAGCAGTGGGATTGAGCTCTTTGCTCCCATCACAGTGGCAGCATAAAGCAGTTTTGCTGGATAGCAATACTTGATGTGCACTGAATTGCTGCTCATCTTTTGCCCCTGCTCCTGGCTCTCCTGAGTGCAGGTGCTGAGCTTTTCATTCAGACACTGGGGAGCTGCTGGGACTGAGTGAGAGCTGCTCTAAAGCTCTGAGTTGGGTCAACGAAGAGGAGTGAGAACAGGCCTTTTATGCCTCACTTCCTCAAGAGACCTTTTTCATGGTGACAAGCTTCACCTTTGCTCTGACTGAACTGCAATCTTAGTTTTTACCCTTTTAACCACAATCACACACTTTGAACCTGGAATTAAACTTTTGTTGTAACCTAAGTATTTTCTCTCAAGAGGAGCAAGTTGACTTCACAGAGTTGGTTCGAAATTATCTTAAAAAATGAAGCAGAAACTGCTTTGAGAAATTTCTTCACTAATACTTACATACTTTTTTTTTCATTTCTGCTTACTTGCTTCCTCTATGACAGTGTATACAAGGATAGCCCAATACCCCTGCACAGGGAGAGGCTCAGGTTCTGTAAACTTCTCTTGCTGTTCTATGCAGAGATAGATTTGATAAAATTTTTCAGTGCATGCTGGTGGTTGTGTAGAACATCTCTTGCTCTTGTGGGTACAGTAAACACTGAAATAAGTGTCAGACTCCATTTGGATTTTCCTACGAAACCATTTGAGAAGTTAAACTGGCAGAATGCATCTGTTGGGAGAGGACTGATACACTTAAAAGCAGAACACCCACAGCAAGCTGCAGGAGCTTCATTGGATACTGGGCAGTTCCTTGAAAATGGAATATATTGCCTTTGATAGACTTTGAGAAAGTGAGAACGTGTATCTGCTTTGTTTGGGTTGTTTTGTAAGCACTAAGAAAATCCAACCAACCAAAACACAGTCCACAAACAAACTGGCAGCAGAAGGGATGCAGTGAGCCAAAGGAGCTGGAATTCCTTGTGAAGACCATTCATTTTGTCTGTACCCAGCAGACTTGGAACATGGTCACAGGGATCACATCAACAGCTTCTCAGAATAATGTTGTCTGTCTTCCAAGACAGACCTACTAGTAAAGAGCAAGTACTTAATCAGAGCAGTATTTGATCCCTACATTACAGTAAGTTGATGGTAAAGTCACTTTTTCCTCCCTTAATAATAAATGATGTGATACTAAAACTTGGAAAAATTAATAGTGCTGCTGTCATAGCAGGGAACTCTGGCTTTTCCTCAAAGAACTGAAATTCAAGGTCAAATAATTTCCACAGGCATAGGCCACAATGTAACTCAACAGGCAAAGAATATTGGGTTAAACAATGTACAGCTGCTGTGTCACACACAAGGTCTTTCTGTTCTTTTCCCTATTCTTTCCTGTTTATAACAGCATCCTTAGAAGATTATCTGTCCTTTGGGGAAGTAGGAAATGAAGCACCATGTGAACAGAGAGGAATTACATTGTACTTAATAATGAGGAATCCCATGGTATCATTTGACTTTAGTACAGATGAGAGTCCCTATTAAGAAGAAACTGTAATTCAGGACAATTAGAGAAACTTATCATAGATTATGGAGAATCTGTTATTTTCTGCTAAAGGAGATAAGCAAAAAAAAAAAAGGTTTATCTTAATAATAAAGTTTTAAATGTGCTTTGGCTACCCCAGAACACTCACATGAATTTTATAAAGGTTTTTCACAAAACAATTCTTTTGAAATATCAAATGTTAACTGATGGGATTACTGCTTATCTAAGAAGTCATTCAGTAATTAGACTGAATCACAGAACACTATAAACTAACCTTAACGGATTTAGGAAGCCTGTCCTATCCACCCAAGCTTTGTCTGAAGTTCAAACATGAATGCATATTGAAAATGCAAATTGCCTTTCTGGTTTACAGGCAGAAATTTTACCAAAGCCTTCTGTTGCACTCTTTCTACTTTGGGAGCATCTCCACACCACGCTACAATAAACTAGAGGATGAAAACAAAATTCACTGCTGTGAATTTTTTACTGTAAAATTTAGTTCAGTGTGTACAAAATCAGATAGCAATGCTACTGTGTAGCTCCCAAAGAAGGGCAGAGCCAGCCTGAAGGAGCACAGCTGAGTTTGTGTGTCAGCTTTGGAACTTGGCCATCTACTGTGGGGTTACCCTTTGAGTTACAGGCTTTGTGCTCAAACCTCTTGTTTTTCATTTACCCACTGAATGAGGCTGGCACAAAAATGAAAACACACACGGCATCAGTGTATGTTCTCAGCCCGATGTGCTGTTTTCTTCTTTCTGGAAATTCTTACCTGTTCTAATACAACTGGGACCTACAACCACTCCAACTCTTAATAACTGTCAAGTTCTCATCTACTCGTGTACTCACACAATTACAAATGCAAACATCCAGCACAGCTCCATGATGAAACCAAAGTATTTCAGAAGTTACTCAAATTGAATACACATAAAAATAATTCACAGCAAGAGAAAGAACATGAAGAACCAAAATGCAGACAGGAAAGCAGAAAACTTTATACTGCATAAGAATTAACAGCTTGCATTCTATTATTAGGAGCTAGAATCTAATGAATCTCATGTTGGCTCTGTATTTGTTCCTGACAAAGCTACACTCATTAAAAAACACTAAACCACAGGCATCCTTAAAGGTCATTATAACAACCATCATTAGCTCTTACCATTTTAAGGAGTAATGAACTGCAGAACTAACATTTTTCCTAAGCAAAGTACTTCTTTTGTCTTGTTCCACCATCCCTGAGAGCCCAAACTAAATTTATACAGAGCCACTTGTGAACACATAACCAACTAATTGTGACAAAAAGGTGTTCATGGGGACATCTAAGGTCTCAGGTTATTTCCTCTCATCTTCATGCCTACACACATAGTATGGTGCAGTTTAGGTGACTCCAGCCAGGACAAAGTTATTAATGTTTGACCAGCTAATCCCTGAACAAAGAATCAGGCCTATGTCTCTCAAACCAACCTGCACCCACCAGTCCTGCAATTCTCTCGGCCTTTGGAACCTAAAATTACAGCTGCTGCTCTCCTGTCTCTAGAGCAACAGTCCTGCAGAACCAGGAGTTAGGATTCTACAGAACTATTCTCTAAATATATTTTAATTTTTTTTTTTATTTAGAAACTTGTTCTAAACTGGGAGATAGCAGTGCTCAAAGTTCCACAATCCTCAAGCAAGTTCTTCTGTATTTATTCTCACTCAAAGGGACAAACTAAATATGTTAATGGGGTCTCGTTATAAAAAGAAAAGTTCATATTTCCACTATAAGTAGGGCAGCAGTGTGTTAATATATATATTTATATACACACAAAAGTCACTAAGGAACACAAGGCAGAACTTTTTCCAATGACATTGTTTTTAATCCGTCACTTACACCAACATTTTCCACCTTTGAAACAAGTTTAAATGGTTATAAATTGAAAATATTTTTAGTAACACTATGCAAAGAACACTTGCAGGCAGCAGAGACATCAGACATTCACCATATTCATTACTTTCTCCAATACCCTCTTGTCTCCAATGATTTTCTCTGAGGATCACTCAAAGGAAGGGAACCTTACAAGAAAGCTGCCTGCTTTGACATTCCCCTTCTCTCACTCTCCCGAGAGAGTTTCCTGTTTCCACAGGAGGAGCCTGTATCCATTAGAAACTCTTCAGAACATTTCTGTCTTACACAACACAGAAGGTGTGGTGACATTACACTATGCACGACACCTTCAGGCCAAATATTACCACACCCAGGTGAACCAAAAACCTTCAGGAGCTGTATCAAACCATAAAATTCCCATGTGTGGCTTGTTCCAGAATTGAACTTTGAAGGTATTTCTGCATTTCTACAAATCAGAAGAGTCCATAATTTAAATAATGATGTACATCACAATATCATTTCATTGCCACAGCAGATCCTTCTCAGATCTCTGCTGCTATCACACCATGTCCAACTAAACAGCTATCAGGAGAAGAGGGATGAAAAGCAGACACAATTTCATGGAACTGGTGGATGAACTTTAGACAAATTCATACAATAGGAGGAGTTCTAATGTGCCATAACTCCAGTCTAATGAGTTCTAGCAATCAAAGAAGAGCAAATAGTGAAGGAGTGGTTCTAACAGGTTCATTTTCACGATTTATTTGTCCCACTGCCACACAAGACTTACGTCAGCAGGGCACCAAGGGGAGCATGGAGAGTGCTGAAGCCCATACTGCTCTCTAAAAAAGTCAATTCTTTAACTGGCACCCCTTTCTCCCATACAATTAATTGTTACCAGCCATAATATATTTGCCTTGTAGTGTTAGTGCTACTTTTGTCACACAACATCCCACCCATCTACTTGTTAGGAAGCTACAATTGCAAGTGGGAATCCTTGAGGTGCTCACTCCAAACTACTGTAGCAAAAAGTCACTTCATTCACAAGATTTGAAGACCAGTTTGACACAAAACCAATATGCAAGTTTAAGACAAGTTAGCTTTGTATACCTGGAACTTTATCAATTGCTACACAAATACTAAAGAAGGTTTTTCGATTGTTAATCTCTCAAAATTATCTACTCTATCACCATAGCAAATTTTAAGAAAAAACCCCTTATTTCCTCCTAAACAAAGTTACAGCATTATTTTTTTTTTAATACTGAATGTGAGGAATGATGATATAAAAGCTGTAAAGCAACTGCATAAAACCATTCATTTTAGTAATTTCCTAACTTCTTGTGCTTTAAGGTTGAACAAATAAACTGATGAAGAACACACTGAAATTGACAGTTGCTCCATCAGCAACTGACATCGCTTGTTGCACTCTGAATTTGGACAAGGATGAAAAGAATCAGAGGGATGTTATTACCCATTACTGCTTTGTTGTTTACTTCTAGAGAACTGCAAGTGATGCAGAAAAAATGAAATCATCTTGTAACCCACTCCAAGTTTTTAGGCAGATCTTTTCCTTCTGCCAGGTCGCCAGCAATCCCAGTGTCACTGGCAAGCTTTACAGGGTACTTGTGACAGCAGAACCAAAGTTCATCCTTGAACATTCAGCACCACGCTGCCTGAAGTCTCTGAAAGCACCACTTCCACTTGCTGTGCACACTGGCAGTTCTCACAGCTGCCTTTCACTTGGCCTGGGTGGAATCTGCTTTGTTTGCAAAACTTCCTGTGGTGCACAGAAGTGCCCTCCGGTTTTGTCTTACAAGGAGTAGTTCAGGAAGTTTAATTACCGCAGATAGGCTTATCACTGTCTCTATCGCCTCACTTACACAGTGTCAATAGCAATTCCCATTAAAAACTAAAGCATTTACCTAAACATCAACACTAAGCATGCCCTACCCTCCCACATCACAGCAGTGCCTGACCAGAATAATTCGAAGCAACCGAAGTTTCATAAAACATTAATTTTACTCTTCAGTAATGGTTGCACCCTAGATAATTTCATTTGCTGGAATATCCTGACTTTGATCTAATAAGAGCAAGACTTTTAGAACACAAGCATTTTGGTGCACTTTTTCCTCAAGCATACACTTGAAACAAGAACTCTCTGCAGGCATGCATAGATTTCACTCGGAGACACTATGATTTCAAATGCAAGACATTTGATATGATTGCCAAAAATCTCTGCTCAACCTGACTCAGTTCATGTATGCAGTACAGATATCTAAAGGAGTCATGCAAGAAGCACACAGCTTTTTTTTTTTTTTTGCCTTTTTTTTTTTTGTGGGTCCTGCAGCACACAGTGACAGGGATAGATAGGCACAATTTAAATCACTCCACTCCTGCACTGAGTGGTGCAACACAGCTGGGAAAGCTCTCCCAAGCACACTCAGCTTACTTCTGTTTTAAAGTGACTTCATAAAAGCTTTTATCCCACTGTTTGACACCAGGTTGTGGCACATTAGTCAGAATGTTGAGTTCCTAGCTTTTGATTCATCTCAAAGCTCACAAGGTTTAAAAGACTTCAGCACAAACAATTTCTGTTTTTAAAACAAAATATGAGATGCTCCTTGGGTGAATCACCAAATCCACTTGCTCTCCAATTAAAGGAGCTCTCTCTTCCCCCTAACAATTTGTTTTGTAAGTTACACATCTTTCTCCTAATCTGACTTTAAAGGCCACATCACACTCAGAATGCAGCCCCTTTCAGAAATGTGGTTTGTAGTAAGTGGAGAATCCTGCACTGAACAGCTCCCACGCAGACCTGGAGGGAACCTGGGGGTAAAGCAGTGTGTGCCAGCATGGCACTGACCACCATGTGCTTCTGCTAACCCTAAACTGACATATTATTAACTTGAATTAAAAACACCACCAAAAAGCACTGGCCATGTTAATTTCTAATTAGACAGTGCTCTAACACTCCCAGAGCACTCCAAATCCTGTCACAGCACCTCTTTCCAAGCACTGACTCACAGAACCACAGATGTTTGAAAGGATCTCATTCTTCTCTCAGTGCAGTCCAAACTCCTGCCCAAAAAGCAGGGTCACCCACCAAATTCACATCAGCATGCTAAAGACTCTATCCAGGTTCAGAACTTGAAAACCTTCAAGAACAGTGATTTCAGTCTCTGACCAACAAATACTTATTCATCCTTCAAATTATTTTCCCCTTACAGTCTCCTCTCCAGCAACCTCTCCCGCTCCTTTTTATGACCTCTGTCACCCCTTCTTCTGCCATGAACTTCTGTAAAAAGTCCAACTTCTCAACCAAAAAGATGCTCAACTTGCCAAGCCCTTGGTAAGCTACACCAGCTGTCATATCAGAGCTGACACTCTCAAGCACTTCCCACTTCCTAGGTCCTTGACAGAATTATCTATTTCCCATGTGACACTGAAGCATGGAGGAGAGCAAAGAACATCTGAGTTAAGCATTAACCAACAGAGGAATCCCAGCAATCTCCCTGACAACCTTAATTTAGTATGTTTGCTCTAGCAGAACAAGCATGCTTGAAAACAAGCAAAACAAGCATGTTGCAAAACGCATGGGACTGCTCTCTGCCACCTCCTGCCAGCCTATTCTCAGGGCTGACATGAGATCAGATGATTGCCAAAACAATTTAGATTTTTTCTGCCCATTTCACTGTAAACAAAAATGACAACAAAAATACCAGGCACTTATTCCAACCTCTAGTCCTTAAGCCAGCAAAAAATAAAGAAAAAAAAACCAACAAAATACCAACCCAGAGCTCCCTCAGCAGCAGTTGAGTCCAGGTGCTCATAACACTAATGTCGCCCTGATCTTTAGCCTTCTGATGATCTTGTTTACATACTTCTAGTGGAGTCTCTCACGAATGTAACATAAACAAAAGTAGATTGTTTTCATACCTCTCTGTGATGGACTTCTGAATTGACCACTGGGGTCAGAGAGCTGTTCCTCTCATCTACCAATCCTTGACCAAATTCCAAATCCTATAAAAACCCCAAATCATAATAAACTGCCTCTCCTTCTTTCCTCACTTCAACCTGACCGGGTGCGTGTCATTCTTTCATGTCCCTATCAGTGACACACTAACATCAAGCTTCAGTAAAATACTCCAGCTTACACACTACTACTATAAAAACTAGAAGTAAATTCTCATTGCGCAGTTCTGTTACATTCAACAAATTGTATGAAACCTGAACACCTCTCCCAACTACTTAAAGCAGAAAATAAAAGAATTAGTAGTTCTGATACAGCTCACCTTTAATTACTTTTGTGTGTACATAGTCATCAACTGTCTTACAGAGAAATACTTTAAAGCACTGTTTTCTTTCCCAGCACAGATTCTCTCTCAACAGCCCAGTCCTACTTCCTGTCAATCAGGAAAAAGTGCCATTGATCAGGCTGCAGCCCTTAAAAAACTCCACCAAGCAAAGCACTACACTTCTGCAGGCCAAGCACCACTGCACTCCTTTTAGTTTCAGATGAAGAGAACAGGGAAATAAAAACCTTCCACCTTTCTATTCTAGCTTTCCTTCCCTCAGGATGTCTTCAGTTCCTAACCCTCTGTCACCTAGAGCCATTTTTATCATATAAAAATCATTCCTCTGGACTTCTTCCCAAGGATTTGCCTAATTTCAGCTCCTGTGCCAGGAACCAAAAATACTTTCTCCTCTCTGTGTAGCTGCACACCCTCTCCCACCAAGCCCTTGCTCAGCACTCCCCTGGATGTGTGAAATAAGTTCTGGGGAAGAGGCACACTCCTGGCAGCACACTGAGAGCTCCTTGAATTCCACCCAGCACATGACAGAGCACAGGTTGATTCACCTCTGTAACTCCACTGAAACTTGATGAATTGTAGGTTACAAAGATGAACCAAGAAAATCTCCACACCCAACTGAGGAACTTTGTACATGACAACTCAGCACCAGCACAGTGTGGCTCCTTTGCCACAAGTCCCAAATACACCTTTATCTTACTCGCACAATGAAGAGAACAGGGATGAGGTGCAAGTAAGAGTGCTCTCCCAGTGCCTGAAGACATTGCCAGCCTCAGCAGAACCAATTTCTTATTCAAAATTAAAGCCAGGAAAATTTTATAGGATTACTCTCTTGTATAATGGATGAAGCCTTTCCCTGATTACAGGCTTGTTCTTCCCTCACAACCCCATGGTAATTACTGATAAAGCTGGCTGTCCAGTCA
This sequence comes from Trochalopteron elliotii, assembly GCA_024734555.1. Classification (NCBI taxonomy): domain Eukaryota; kingdom Metazoa; phylum Chordata; class Aves; order Passeriformes; family Leiothrichidae; genus Trochalopteron; species Trochalopteron elliotii. Next base: position 73,961 of record JANPWX010017135.1, read on the forward strand.
CCCCAACTCAATTTGAAGCACACCTGAATCCCATCACTCTCTCCCTCAAAAAGTAAATCTCTGTTTGTGTCAGGTTTATACACCATTTGTGTACATCATGTCCAGAGTGAAAAAAAAATCTGCTTTCCTATTCAACCCACTCATTCAATTACATCATCAAAGGCTGGTCACTTATCCCAGGGCAAAACTATCTTTCAGAAGGCTCTGATTTAAGCAACATATCCCTGCTCTGATCCATGGTGCTGCTGGACTATAATCATCCACCCCCTCAAGAAACAAAAACATATTGCTGTGAATGAAGTCAAATAATAACATAATGTTCTTTTTTTCCACTCAATGGAACAATGAAAGTTTATTCTAGTGATTCTAAGATAACTGAATAGACCATACAACGGAAATAATAGTCATCCTGTTCAATCCAATTTTGAGCTCATTTCACTTTGATTTTTCAAATTATGTGTTTCTATCAGAACAAAGTTCTCTTCTGCTAGAACAAAATTCAAATTTATGTTCACAGCTTCCAATAGAAGCACTTCCCTGGGTGATTTTTGAATCAGCTCCCTGCAGGAATCTTCAAGCAGCCTTCTTAGCTACTTTAGCAGGAAACAGTAAAGGTAGTATAAACACACCAAAACGTGTTGTTTATACAAAGTTTATCCTATGCAAGGAAACACGAGTTTGTTTCCAATAACACCATGAAACAAAACAAGACACCACATCTACTTATCTTTTGCCAAGATACACACTATCACTTTTAATACAAGCGCAGTTCAAGTCATTCAGGCTTCTGACTGCCATTCTCTGAAACAATTAAAACTTTCAGTAACACTTCTATGTCTCAATGTTATATATTTACCAACTTCACCATAGGCTAACTTCATTTTCAGTGCCAAAAAAAAAAAAAACCGACAAAAGAAGAAAAACCCCAAACAAACAATGAAACCCCAAAGTACAGCTGTCAGGCTGATTATCTAAAAGCTCTATACTCACTGAAAGGAACACATGGTGGGAAAAACTTCAATACTGACTTAGTTTTATCAGTATCGGGGAAAACCCTTGCAACAGGTTAAATAAAGTTTGTAACTAGTACTCTCTCCAAGAAGACTCAGGGAGTTTTAAGTGTCCGCTACACTGTTGCTCTTGGAAATACAACCAAGAGCCGAGCTAAAAAGGGTAGATTCAACACGTGTAACTACCAAATATAAACAATCAAAGGTAAACACTCCCATTAGCTAGTTTTGCTACTGCAGCATTTTTCAAGTGTGATACAACCCAGTGATACTGCCTCGAACTCCATCTGTATTTCAACTTATCAGGTCTGCCAATAAAAAAAAATCAAGAGCACAGTCATAATCAACAAACTGCAGCCCTAAAGAGGATTTACGTACAAAATCAAAAGTAAGAAACAACGCAGTTTTTTAAATTATTTTCAAGGGAAATATAGGTTGGATATTAGGAAGAAGTTTTTCACGGAAAGAGTGGTAAAGTACTGGAATAGTCTGGCCGGGGAGGTGGTGGAGTTACCATCCCTGGATGTGTTTAAAAAGAGACTGGATGTGGCACTCGATGCCATGATCTAGTTGAGGTGTTAGGGCTGGGTTGGACTCGATGATCTTGAAGGTCTCTTCCAACCTACACATTCTGTGATTCCCATTAAGTGAGCCGTTCCATTGGTAAGCACGTGGTGTGCATCATGACCACCAGCGTTCCAGATTGTTCAGACAGAGCCGGCCGCACTCCGCGCTCTGTCAGCGGAGCGGGGCAGAGGTTGCGGAGCAGCGCTGTCCCTGTCCCCGCCCGAACGTGGGAACAGCCGCCGCCCGCGGTCCAGCGCCCACCCCGGCGCGGCACCGTCCGGG